>CATIWR010280540.1:0-10277 GCA_949677035.1 Omphalea diandra
TATATATATATTCTACCTTTAATTAAATGCATCCGAAAGTACGATTAGTGAGGGTATAAGAGAATCTAGGGGGGCTAGGAGCAGTGTGCGAACTAAGAAAATTTTCAAACATTTATTGATGAGAATTGAAGCCTTGGAATCGGGGGATAGCAAACACAAAAGAGGCAAAAACAAGTACAGCAACTGAGACTTACAGAGACCAATGACCATCTCCATCACCATACCACACTGTTTATAGCCCAACAAGCCGAATCAGCTCATCAATGAATAGTCAAGACAGTTTAATTAATGAAAACCTTGAATTATATGATCATCCCCAAAAATATCTCTTATCATGTGCTCCCACTTTTTTTTTTTAAAAAAAAAATGCCAAGATTATTATTAATTGACTGAATCAGTAATCTTTTTCAGAAATCAAATTTGACTATATATTCATCTTTTTCAAAAATCAAATTCTCCTTATTTTTGAGTTACACAATGAGATGAACATTTTTGTTTTTCAAATTCCTTCCAATCAAATTCTGTTAGACTTCAAATATGATAATCCTCTCAAGCTACTATGCATCTTGTAAATTTTTGTCCATTTCTGTGACCACCAAAAAAAAAAAAAAATCGTGTCTATTTTGCATTAGAAGTAATTAGTAAGTGGAAAATAAAGAATTCTTAAGAAGAAATGACTCAGTATGTGTAGAATCAAATAAATGAAAAAGAAAATAGTTGAAAATAAAGGAAGATCTTAACTGATGAAAGGCGTAAGGGTTTATGTAAACAGATCCTCTAGGAATGAAGCTCTCCTTCTTCGAAGATGAATAATTACGCGTTCGACTCGCCTCTCGTATTGCTGCTCTTGCTCTCGCCAACCCTTCTTCTATTTCCTTCAATCTACTCTTCGGTTGCACCTATGAAGTCACAATATATATATACAACAAAAGATCTCATTAGGCGTGTTTCAACCGGTTTAAGGAGGGGACAGACTGGACAAAAGCCTGGAACCCTTTGCTGCCTGAAAACACACACACAAAGAAAAAACAAACCAACTTCATTCCATTCCATAAATGGCTTACACTGGCCGCATTAATTCTTGCATTATTGGATACGCTTGAAATGGGAGAAATGGCCATTTCTTGGGAATAACTTTGGGTGTGGTTTGAAAAAGAAGGAAAAGCAATGTGGTTGAAGAAATGGTATCGATGGTCGACTGCAGAGAAAAAGATAAGGAGGACTACTGATGGGTATAGGATAAATGGGATAATGCAACTGAAGTCAGCCATTGCAATGGAAGCGAGTGAGTTTAGAGCCAGTGCATTAGGTTGTTGTTGTTGTTTATCAAGTGTTCACATAGCATAAGGGGCGGATTTTTAGTAATGAGAATATGAAAGAAGAAAGAAAAAAATAAATAAATAAAAGGAAGTGGTGAAGGTGAAGAATTTTAGTGAATGTCATTCTCTCTCTCTCAATCTCTTTTTTTTTTTTTTTGATAAACTTAAATTTATCTTCCACACTGTAAAGAATAATTAGATAGATTTTGGTAGAGCTCTGTTCTAATCTCTAGGGAGTAGGAAGTGATTTGGAACATGTTTAGGGTTAAGCCCCTAAAAACGTAGAACATTATCATAAAAATTTCGTGAATGATAATTTTGGGAGTAGAATTTGAAGGAATTGTATTGTCCTCAATTAAATAAGGGAAGTGGCTCGAGCCACGTTGGTCTCCCTTCGTTCCCAAAAACGAAAACCTAATGATTTATAGGTTTTTATTTTTGGGGAAATAGGTAGAACTTCCAATTGAATTAACTACTGTTGAAGTTGTTATTCAGTTATGTCATTTCATCATTTTCGATTTCTAATTCCTTTGATTATAGGTTTCAGGAAAATCCACGGATGTGCTATTTGCATACATATTGGACTTTAATACCAATATGGGTTTGAACTATACCTAGTCACTTATCTAATTATTGGTAGAGAATTTCGTATTTAATTTAATTTTAATTTAAAATTTATTTAATAAATCTTAGTCATTCATTTTTTTCTCTTTTTATTCAAGCTATCTAATTAGATAATTTTAGGAAGCTAATTTTTTATTGTTCTTTTAATCTTCTTTTACTTTGTTATTTATTTTCTTGAATAAAAATTAAATCTACCCATTTTTTGAGTATATTCAAATTTATTTCTTTATATCTAGAGTTTTGTGTGTGTTTTATTTTATTTTTTAATGAAATATCTCATAGCTAACTAAAATTTTATACCTAAAAATTAGATCTATTATTTTTATATCTTTATGAATATACGTTTAATATTTGTATATGTTGTTATTTTATTTTTGTTATCTTTTTTAAGTTTATATGTTCTTTTTTTTTATGAAAGTTTGTTGAGAGTTTTATTTCTTGTTAAATTTCCGAATTTTTTAGATTTATTTTTTATAGTGGATTTCAACTTATCTATGATATTCAAGCTATGAAGTTCATTTAAAAATTATAGGAGTCCATTTATAATTTGAGTAATTTTTGAGTTTAGCGCTTCCTATCGAGTTATAATTTCAAGTTTTTAGTTATTTCGATTAAAAAAATTATAGATAATTTTTTTTTCATATTTTGTATTTCTTGTTGTATCCTTATTATCATTATCCCTACAAATTAAGTTCTACAATTTATTAATGTTATGAATAAACATCGTATTTAAAAAAAAACTTAAAATTTAACTCGTTTATGAATGAATTTTTTATAGAATTTTTTTATAAATAAATTTTATATTTAATATACTATAAAATAGAAATAGAATTCATGTAGAAAGAAATAAAATTTATCTATGATTTCTATGTAGAATGTAATAAAATATTTCATTTGTATAAAAATATTCTTACAGTATCTTTTTCAAATTTAAATATATATATGTATATATAAGTAAAAAGTGAAAGGAGAGACAATAAAGAGAAAGAAAAAAGAAAAAAGTGGAAAAAGAGTGAGAAAAAAAAAGAAAGGAAGAAATAGAAAAGTATATTTTAGCTAAGAATATTTTTATCATAATAAATAAAAAATTTTACAACTTTAGAATTCATTTGAAATTTTAATAAAATTTTATAACATTTTATTTAGTTATAACAAATTTCAAAAACTTAATGAAATAGAATTTGAAATAAAGTTTCACCGTCTTTGAAATTAATTATAACTATATCAAATTCTATAAAAATTTGATTAAATTTTTTAAATAATTTTTAAAATTATAAAATTTTTCTATTTTATCTTTAGCTAAAAAATATTTTTCTACTATTCTTATTTTTTTTCTCATTTATTTTTCTTCCACTCTCTCTCCCCTCTCTTTTTACTTTATTTTTATTTTTTATATTTGTAAAATTTTAAAAAAAATAACAAGAAGACATTTTCATAAAAAAAATATTTTATTGACTTTTACACTTAAATGAATTCTATTTTTATTTTATAGTATACTAAATAAAAAAATTATTTATAAATAAATTTTATAAAACATTCATTTACAAATAAAATGAATTTAAGTTAAAATAGACAAAATATTATATTAATGAAATAAATTTTTAAATAAATTTTTATCTATATCCAACTTATAAAATATGCCTTTACAAATTCATAAAAACTATTTATACTAAAAACACTCTTAATGATGATTGTAGATTCATTTGAACTTGGCATGAATTTAATTTAATATCAGTAGCTTAAATAATTCAAACATAGATAATTCAAGATAACTAACATTTTCATAAATAATTTAAGATTTATAGCATATCTAATTATTTATATCCTATAGTTCATTACTGAAAAATACTTTAAATTTGTGAACTATGATTCTCATCAAGGAGTAGAATACCCTTTTTACCTTGCAAAAAACAGCCACCGTTTAAGCTCTCCGTACCATACAAGAAGGATCCAGTCGATTATGTTTCGATCAATTTCATTAAGGGCCGGCCCAATTAAAAGAAAACCTTAAACCTGAAATCAAAGTTTCTCACCAGCTGATGTCATGGCTGGTACGAGAATCGAAAAACCCCCCCACAATTGTGTATTTCCTGTCATAAAACGGTTTTGTTTTTTTTTTTTTCTCTCTAATTATAAAAACCACAATGAAAACATTTCATGGACTAATAAAATGCAACGGAGTAACTCAAATTCTTAAGCATATATTCATTCGATATTACAATGGGACTGGACAAACAAGATGAGAAGAAGACGCATTCAAGTGAGAATGGTATCTCTACATAGAACCAGCACAGGGTCCATAAGCAAGGTCATAGAAGAGACAGAAAGTGAAAGGAGTTCTCTAATAATTTTCTAAACATGTGAGAACCCCTGGTTTCTCTAATGACTGCCTTGTGTCATTCACGTTGCATCCCTCGCTTTGGACAATGCTGGGACTGTCAAATGGTCTAAAATCATCTAGAGGATAGCTTCTGTTAGCATGAAGCTTACGAGAAGAGGCGCCAACTCGCTTCAACATAACTGACCTAAGAAGTCGACCAAGTAAGCCTTCATAATCTGTGTCGCCACACTCTCCAATGAAAACCACAAAATTTGACAAGTCTAACCCCATGGAACATACAGATACCTGAAGAAGTTTCCCATTACCATACTGTAATCAGATCTTAACAACTTCTAGGGGAAGTCAACGGTAATATGTATCAATGATAAAATTGTTTTCCTTTTTCGATTATTTTGCAATACTTCAGAATTTCCAAATTTGCTAATGCAAGAACTGTCAATAATTGAATTGTGTAGTTATCTGCATTCAACTTATCGTTAGCTAGAAGTCTCAACTCCAACTACATGGGACCGACTTAATATGGAAAGATAAATTCATAGCATTATTACTTGTGAGCCTATTGCTTCACCGAATGTTTGCAACTCAACTGCTATATAACGCAGAAAAAATTTGTTGACTAACTAAGAACACACGAATCAAAAACATCACTACGACTGAACAGCTCCTAATCAGAAAGTGAGTAGGTATTAACCTTGAAAATAACAAGATAACATTGTCCATTTTATCAAAACTAAGATAGAAGCTCAAACAGCATCATTAAGGCAGACCTAAATTTACTGGAAAAAAAAAGAAATTATGCACAATCTCAATATGTATACCTGAGAGCTTGGGACCGAGATGCCAACACAGGGATCACATTTAGTTTGGCACCATTCTGACAATAAAAAACATGGCACCGAAGGCCCTGAATTCTCATCAATTTTTGAAGTTCTGTATACGGAGGAATCTGTAATGGCATATTATGTAGCATATAAGATTAGACAAGGAAGTAACATAGTTAATAGTGGATGTTTTTAAAATCCGAGTGAGAAAGAATTAGGTGGTGGCCTTTCACCAGGGAGAGAGTGGGAGGAACTTTACCAAAGATGGTTCATCCACTTTAAATGCATAATAATGAGCAGTTGATCCTGATTTGTCTCCTATAACTACTTGTTCTTGTCTGTTCTTTTCATTGACAGCAGCAACCCAGCGAACCAATGTCTTCCTTAAACCTTCTCCACCCCAACGGTATGCAATGTATGAATGATAATCCGAGTCTAAAACAAAGGGAAACCCAGTAGCATCCCCAGTGCTTGAAGCTGGATAATAGACTTCACTACCACTATTACAACATGCATCAAAATCCAATCTGCTCAAGCCTCCTAAGGTCAGAAGAGATTGTATCTCAGATATGGTCATGGATGTAGCTAAAATAAACCCTATCAACCCCGCAGAACTTTCCCTCCTAACCACATCCATAACTATCTTAATAGTTTCAGTAAAATCTGCAGTTGTATCACCATCAACTGCAATAACAAAAATACGTTTCCTCCTCCTCAGCAATGGAAATTTGGTACATCCAATATTATGCTCCACTTTCTCTGTTGATTCATTCTGTGTGCCTGCTGTAGCTCCTTTTGACAATGTCAAATATTACTGCCGAATTGGTTCTTCCCAGCTGCAGCATATTCCTCTGTATCTAAAGAATTATCAAGAGTTCCACCTTCATTTTTTTCTCCATCCAATGAAAACTTCAAGTTCAAAGACAAATCCTGCAAGTCTGTTAAAGAATCACTGGGTGAATCGGATTCTGAAGTTTGAAACCCTCCTTCACTTCTCTGCCGTTGAGGCTCCCTATGCCAGCAACTGGTTATCCGAGCTAAGTATGTCTTACAATGTTCTGGCCAAGAGAAAAGGTGAATATTTTTTAGTCCATTCTGCTTGCATCTTGCCCAAAGATGTTTATCTGAAACAAGATTTAACAAGGCATCAGCTATAGACTGCTGGTCATGGGGATCAACTAGTAGTCCATTGTCAAGTACCTGAAATCAGTCAATCATTAGTGTTGATAAACTAGCATGAAACATCAACTCAAAGCAGCTACTGAGCACAGACAAGAAAATCCTTCCAAGCAAGTGCTTGACACACCCGATGAATATCAACTGGACCCCCATTTTTTGTAGCAACAATAGGTAGACCATGAGCTGCAGCCTGTTCAGAAAGGTATTTATATTATGTTTCTGGAAAATTAACATCTGAAGCAGTGATGTGCTGCAGATAATAGATGTGAGGGCAAGCACCTCTATCATAGTAAGCCCAAATGGTTCAATGAAAGCAGGATTGACGAAAACACCCTGAAAAGTGAGAAGAGAAAGAAATTTAGTTTATTAAAATAAGAAGTCAAGCATCATTTCTTTTCATGCAAATGCAATCAAACAATCCTGTTGCAACTTTTATAAAGTAACAATTATACGTTTGTTTTTGCTGCAAGATGATAAATGTCACGAACATCAGACTGCTTGTGGTGTTAAGGATACACTACATGGCCATACAGATCACATTTGTCAATGAGCTTAATAATGGAAAGAAGATAAGAGGCATTTGTACTTGACATTTCATTAATATCATCACGGTTACCCATTATTAGTGTCCGCAAGAATAGCAAACAACTAAAATTATTGACAAAATTGAATTTTAATTTGAGACTAATAGCCAGGAGAGTGAAACCATTCCAATGAATTCACACATTCATGGTTTATATGCACTAGCAGGCACAGTTCAAAGACACTTACAAGATTGGCAAGATCCCTTAATGGGCAGCATTCTCCAAATGCTTTGACTAACATGGTGATGTTCTTTTTAGGGTCTGGCCTGGCAATTGCTAGTATCATGGGCTTTCGAGGATTTAAGAAGAAACGCATTATCTGCCAAATCAGGTTCGGCCTGAGTACCATTATTAGAATTGCTATTAAAATGGACAAAAAGAACAATTTGCTAAACACAATTTTAAGTACATGCCCCAGTGATATATTAAGTAAGGCTATTGAAAACTAATGTGGAGAAGAAAGAATTAACTCCTCTGTAAGGCTATTGAAAACTAATGTAGAGAAGAAAGAATTAACTCCTCTGACCAAATTGGTGGAATGGGACTGGCAGGATTGTCTTCATATTTTTCCTCTTCCCAATCTATATCTCCATCATGTGGAATGATATGATGAAATTCCATTCCAGGAAGAATCAACTAAACATTATTTTCATTCTTTAGGATACAGATAGAAATAGGATAAGTGAAATATACCACCTAAGTAAGACATAGAAATAACCAGCTAAATTCAGATGCAGAAAGAAGCTTCAAGCAAAAATAACATCCAGATACTTACAACCATGAGAGGCATAAACCTGCCATGACAGCTAACTCCCCTCTTGATCCTTGTTCTAAGTTTGCACTCTATTACAGGGTCAAATCCATCATACAGGTGCGCCATTGTTCTTCTATCTCCTGTCTAGTCCTAGTAATAATAATCTCAGAAGTATCAAGAGTTAACTCCTCTGCCTCTATTCGCCGCATTATTTTGTAGGTTTTACATATTTCTTCCCTTGATTGACATCCTTGTTTCAAAAGTTGTTCAAGCTTATCTCGTCCAAGTGAATGCCCAGTAAAAATCATAGGAACATTTAGAGCACCAGATAGAGGTGCAGCAGAGTCCCCTGCGTCAGCATAATGCCCATAAATTGCAACAGGCTAGACGGGATTTCCACTGCCAATTTGCTCTCCCAAAACTTTAGACATCTGGATAATATGAAGTGCACCATCCACAAATTCTGGGATGTAAGGCCAAAGAAGTTCCTTTTGTAGATATTTAGCCTTTGGGCCAAATGGTATGCGAATAATTTAGGCACGACTGCTTTCCCCAAGCTCCCATGCAGAGTTCTCAGAATTTATTGGATTCAGCATAACTCCAATCCACATCTGGAGCTGATACTTGTCTGGTAAGGAAATCAACCTAATAGACCCCTGGCATCGTGCCTAAGGTCCTTGCAAGTTCTACTACATACTTAACCTGTCTTTTTAGGAACAAAAATCAAGACTTTTCCGTGGCCAGTAAGTTGAGTAAGACTGCTAAGATGGATGGCAGAAACTAGATGGCCACATGATAATGAGAATTTCAAAGAAAAAAGGCTGACAAAGGGGCCGAAAACCTGGCCACCTGTATCAGAATCACGCCCCAGCTCCATGTTCTCACCGCATATCAAACCGTGAAGACTGCACAAGAAACTTCTCGTCAGGAGGTAAAACTATGTGCCATTATGATGGAATTTCAGGATACTCAAAAATTGGAAGTAACTTATCGCCTAAATGCATGAATGAAGTCCACATAAAAAATAAGCATCTGAATAACCTCATTACAATGTCAGATCTTAGTAAATTGCAGTCCATGCCTTATCAACACAATGTAAAGTTTCTTCTCCTTGTGTTGGTCCGCCCAATTCTCCATGACGTTAACAGAACTTATTCTAGGCATTCTCCCTCTAGCATTATCACCATGAGATAAAACATCGCCATGCACATCTCCTTTCTCTCCTTCTGATAGGTCTTCTGACATATCAGCAGTTGCCTCTTTGTGTCCTCTTTCACGTTCAAGATGATGCTTGGTTTTACGCTGAACTTCCTCTTCCTCGAGCTGAGCGATAAACCAAATTGCAAGTAAGAGAAGAAATGGTGTAAGTGTCTGATTCAAAAGCAAATTGCTCTAGATATATAATTATATACATTCATAGTCAAGCTTGTTACTTCATGTTGATCATTTCTTCTTTTTCAACTTTTAAGAAAAATCTGCAACTACAAGCATATAAAGCAGCAAAGAAGCAACACAGGATTGTCACCATTGTAACAGAAAATCTTAGTTTTACGCAAATATATTTTAGAATTTTGTTCAGTAACATATATGTTCTCCACAAGAAAGTATTAGTCAAAATTGGTAAAAATGACTGCATAAAGATAAAGATTCATCAGATTATAATTTAACGCATCACAATCATCCAGAAATGCTAAGAATGATGAAAGAATGCACAGAAGCATGTGAAATTATTATATATATTATATATAAATAAACATGATAATAAACCAAGTTGAAATGACAAATAAAATTAAGAAAGAGAACTCTGCTTCTTCTTGCGAGCCAGATTCCAAATCCTCCAACACATATTTTCCAATCTGGTATTCCTCTCCTGCGTACTCCTCATCGCCGCAGCCTATATCAACATTCAAAGTCCAAAAAATCGATTATAACACAAAGTCAAATTAAATTAAGAAAAAGTCACAAAAGCAAAAAAAAGAAAAAGAAAAAAGGAATTGAAGACGCTTGGCTACTCGAATCCAGGAGCGGTGGAGGTCAGTCTCGTCGAAACCGGTGATGACCTCCCCGACGAAGTAACGAGTAGGACTGAAGCGGCCTCTTTCCCTTAGCAAGAGCGAGGATTTAGCCACGTCTATTCCTGGATCAACGCCCAGGATCGCTTCCAGGTAACTGTTTATCCAGTCGTTTTCCGCCATCTTCCACAACCTTCTTATACTACACGGGCGCGCAAATAATGCGACAATTAACAATTACTATAAAACAACAAGAACGAAAGATCAAAAGGATTGTCTGAGTACCAGAGAGGGAAAAACTCTGGAGAGATGGGAATCGACTATGTAAGTGAGAGAGAGATAGAGCGATGGTTGGTGGGCATTGCCATTGTGTACATAGAACTATAGGTGGCATTATATATGCGATTCCTCTCGAAAAAGTACCGCCCATTTTGCAGTCCTACATTTTCTAGCTCCTTTCCACACTTCCATTTGTATGCTGCGACTCCATGCATATGGTAAAATCTTCTTCCTTTTTTTTTTTTTTTTGAAAGGAATAAGGCTTCTTTGATTTTTTCTTTAGCTGTCAGTTGACGATTTTTCTCCGTCGGCAAAGATAAATCGTCGGCCCAGCTCTATTTTTTCACCCTTTATTTTATTTTTT
>CATIWR010280611.1:0-15737 GCA_949677035.1 Omphalea diandra
ACACACACACACACACACACACACCCACACATATATATATATATATATATATATATATATATATATATATATATATATATATATATATATATCTTCAAAAAATTATGCTTTAAATAGTAATTATTAGTATTAAAGTGATTTTATTAAAAATAATAAATTAATCATAAGCAATAATAATAAATATATTATTTTTAATAAATAAATGTAAAAGATATTATTTATCTTTTTCTATATAAAAGTAGAACCAGTTAGATGAAACTTTATAAATTGTATCTTTTTAAAATTTGAGTTGTTAAATAATCTATTAACTATTAGCTGCTTAATTGCTAATTGTATTATTTAATCAGATATTTTTCTATATTTTTTATAAATTGAAAAATAAAATACTTAAAAAAAAAAAAATCAGCATCCTGACCTGGTACAAACACAAACAGTTGGCATTAGAGCGTAAAAGCTCACGCATCAGTTCCAAAACAGAGGCTAGTTTGAGGTTGTCAGACAGAAGAATGAAAAGTGTAGATCACATTGTACCAAATTATAAATTTTATAAATCGTAGTGTTCTATCATGTTATTGACCTGTAGAGTGCACATGTTCCATTGACGCATAATTAATTTTATTCATTAGGTATGGAAAGTGCCATATACTTAGCACAGAGTTGATATTATGAAACCAATCATGTATATCACAACATTTAGAAATGGAGTCAATTAACTATACATACACAATGCTACCTGTTGCAATTAACATACGGATTTATTTTGTATACCTAGACTGGGTCATTAATAAAAGCATCAGATGTTCGTCTGTTAATATTCAGTCGTTAGGGTGACTTAATAAGGTTTGGTCCAAATTTTTACATATAGATACAGACCTTCATTTAGTCAACCACGAGCACAATTGTATATCTACCAAGGAAATTTTTAAAGATCACAAGAAAATTTTCATGGGTCCTCTTTGTTTAACCAAACCCAACTTAAAATTTCCCTCTATCACAATCCAAAAGTATAGATTTCTAACGACTATTGACTTTAGATTTGTCATTGTAGATAATCATTTCTCACTTGTCCCTCATGGCCCCCAAGGTAGATTTTAATTTCTATGTTATTCTATGGTATGGTGATAAAATGGAAGTTTTTTCAACGCATATTCATTTGGCCGTATGAAATTTTACGGGACCAATACCCGTTGAAGTTCTGCAAGACAGAATTAATCATGTTTGCTCAATTTCATCCATTGACTTGAACATTAACATTTCGTATTTAACACATTGATTATAGTTCAAACTCACAATCTTAAAGATGTTACTGAATTAATCGATTATTGTGATCGATACTTTCTTTTTTTTTTTAATATTTATTTTATAAATATTTCCTTAGAATATTTGTAAAGTATTTATGTTAGGATAAACAATTTATTTGGCTTGTAAACTTTTTTAAAAATAGCCTCATAAATCTAAATTAACTTTTTAGTCCAATTAGACCTTCAACCTAATAAGATATTTAGTTTAATTAAGTTCAAATATATCTTTAATTTATATGTGCTTTATACGCCGTCAAGGAAAGTTAAAAATTAAAAAAAAGCAAAAATAAAATTATGGTCACTTCTTGTCTCCTCCATCACTATGGTCATCATCGTGATGGAAAAACATCTTGTCAATGACAATAATATCTTCACCATTCTGCATCCTTCACACATCTTCTTCATTGTCGCTTTGTTCATTATCACTATAACTATCATCACCGTTAATACCATCCTCCCTCTTTCAATTCTCAAAATCTCAATTTGTTTAATGAACCTAATCAATCTAATCTCCTTAAGTTTCTCTAATTACAATTCTAATTCCTTCATTTTTTCTATTGTAATCCTTTTAATAACCTAACTCCTTCCTTGATTACTTGATTATATATGTGATTCTTAGAACTCACATCTAAAGTTTTTTTCTCTCAATTAATATTTTTGCCAATTAGATAATAATAATCACTATGGCCAATTTATGTATGAGCTAAAAGGTGGTGATTCTAGGTTTGTATAAGAACACAACCATCAATGCAAGACCTTTACCTCATGGGTTGTGCTATTGACGATAATTATCATCATCTTCTCAATGCTCAATTTGGATCAACAACAACTTATAATTAATTATCTGGAGAGCCTGTTTTCTCATCATTTATAAGATTTTCACTAACCTTTGTGTAAGCTACTTCTTGTTATAAAGCCTGTTTTCTCATCCTAAGAATACTAACGAATCTTTAACTATTAGTAACTAAGCTATTATGTTGCAGGCGAGACTAACATAACTAAGCTATGAAAAATAAGTAGATGACAACTAATATATACTTTGTATCCCACCTTCTCCTCCTCTTTATAAAGATGGAACTTGATGAAACTGGTGAGAATTAAGGACCTAATTCATCTATATAAATATGGACGACGAAACACAAATTAAAATTTTTAAGGATTTCTATCCAAGGATTCCTAGAATCTCAATGTCACCATCCTAGAATCCCCTGCTTCACCTATCATAACTGAGTACCATAATACAAGGGGGCGATTTATGCATTAGACTCAAATAAATAGCAACTAGAAATGATATTTTATAATTATATTTAAAAATTCAATTTAAATTTATTCGAAAAAAACTCCAAACTCTTGGTCAAACTTAATTCGATTTAAACTAATCTGACCATGAGAATTCAAAGTGACTTGAATTTGACATGATTTAAATTAAAAATATTCTAATTATTTTAAAATTAAAATAATATTTTCTTTAATAAAATCAAAATTATGAGCGACTTATTTTAAAATTTGAAAAATGACTGGACAATAAAATAAAATTCGTTTTATGCCTTGATTTGATAATTTGATTAGACTTGTTTATAATTCAAAGTGATACAATCCTAATTTTTTTTAAATAAAAAATATAATTTATAATTAACGCAATTCAAAAGTGACTTATTCAAAACCGCTCCATCCGATCTATTTGCTAACGTCAGTGACAACCAATGTATACTTTGTAGATATATCCCACACACAGCTTTTGGTTCGGTGTTCTTTATTCTTTGTTGCATTAAAGATAGACATGAATATTTTATTCAAGAAAGTTCGTCGTCATATTATTTTAATTTATGGTTTCTGATAACAAAAGAGTAGTTAAGTATACAACTACACAGGGAGTCTAGAAGCTCTGCAAGTTGCATTAGGTATTGAAATGAAGATACAATAATGGAAGTGTATTGTCCATGTATATTTATCAGATCATCCATGCGACTAACCTTTGAAAATTGAGGCACTGGTGCTTTTATAGACCTTAGACAATAGCGTAGCAACAGAACAGTTCAAAAATAAAATCTTGTTCCTTCGTGATTTTATATCAGATCAAATCAAAATGAACATGATATCACGTCACATTCACATAATTTAAGGGAAATGGAAGTTTTCTTGTTCTACCGTTCATTGTCTTACACGCGTTCATATCTCAGACGACGTCAGTACCAGCTTCAATATTTGAGAATTTTAGTTCACTGCTATTATCAACTACTTCTGTAAATAGTGATTTTTTCGACCTAATAGATAATTTCAGTAACTAAAACTTAATCCTAATAATGATTGTGATTTTGCATAGAAATCCCATGATTATCAACTTAACCAAAAAAAAAAAAAAAAGAGAGGACTCATTATGATAATGTAATTTCATTATGATTATAATTTAACAAAAACAATCAAGGCCAAAATCTCGATATAATTAAGTTCTGTCAAAAGCTGAAACATGCTTGACTTGTACTTTTTTCTTCTTTTTCTTTGTGTACAAAAAATTTTATGAATAATCTTGAAGCATATTGGACTTACAAAGATTTCCATGAAGAAATGTTAAAACTAGCAAGCTAATCCTCCCTAAAAGCAGGAGGAGAACTCGAAACCCACAAATCATCATGAACAAGTTGAGTAATTAATCTTTCTCCTTTCTAATGAGATAGCCAACAAAAAAAAAAAAAAAAGGAACCCATAATTTGAAAGGAAAAGAACCCCACCATATAGATACCCATAAATTTGTATGAGAAGAGGAGGGGAAAAAAAAAAACTCACCTATATATCATGCGTATTTGCATTATTGGGCTAGGTAGGTAGCTAGCTGCTGTTAATTTGCGTTCATGAAACTTTCATTTCATGGTGATGATGCCTCTGTGCTTTGTAGGCCAATGTCATTGTGCTGCCTTGAAGGGCCAGATGGTGGGATTGGCATTGTTTTAGGCAAGAAACCAAAGAAGGTACGTGGTGGTACGTTCTGATCAGTCTTCTTGGGCTTCATCTTGAAAAATTGAGTATTACGACTGCTCTGCTGCCTCGAACCTTGAGCATGAGCAACTAAGAGCAGCCATAGTACTCCTATAACTAGATGACTCTTGCCCATTTCACCAATCCTAAGACCTAGAGTATGCAAGAACAGAGCAAGAAACAAAACCCAAGAATCAGGAATCCAAGATGGATAAATACATATATATATATACGTAGAGAGAGAGAGAGAGAGATTTGGTTAGCTAAAAGGTTTAAAGAGGAGATATGTAATGTTCAAACACAAATTCCAAAAGATTATGCATATAAAATAAGGTCTCAAATGAGGGAAATTTGGTAGTTTGGGATGTGTTGAGGTGGCTTGTACGAGAAGGAAAACTTATGAAAGTTTAGCGTCAAGAAAAAGTGGCAATCGTGGAAACATAGGGAAGTAAATGCTGGGGTGGTAACATGTGCTATAGATTTGGCTTTTAGCTTTAGATTTGTTGGCTATTTTCTGTTTCTTTTTGTGTTTTGAGGAATTAAATTTCAATGTAACGAGAGTCTTTGAATTTAATTGGGTTGGGCCAACTTAGAAAGAACAGGTCTTTTAATTTATTTATTTAGTCCATCAACTGAACGGGTCTTTAGGAAGGGTGTCTTCGGTGAAAAATTTTGCAATATAGAAGCATTAAAAAAAAAAAAAAAAAAAAGAAGAAGAAGAAGATGGTGACGGGGAAAAAAAAGTTTTGGGTACGCAGGAAAAAAGGGACTCGTGTAGTATGGTTAGGTGGTTTCGTGGGTCCATATCATACTTAATGGCCGACTAGCAACTTGAACTATTTTGTTAAGTTGCATCAACAAAACAACATGAGTGTTGTACCTTTGCCAAAGTAATAGGCTCTTTCCTTACATGCCACGGTGGATTATATCGATAAATTAAAAATTAATTAATTTTAAAATTTTGAAAATATTTTAATAATTTTACATATTTTTATTTTTATATTAACTAAATTAAATTAATCAATTTAGAAACTAACTTCATCAATTTATTGATCGGTTTAATTTTAAAATTGCTATTTTTTTTAATTCATGGTATTGTCTCCTCTTCTAACTACAAATATCACTCTCCCTAATTTAAAGAATAGCCTTTGCCACTGCCACCAAATCCCGCCATGAACATCGTTACTTTTAATAGGGATCTTAGTTTAAAATCCTCATTTTCTTATTAGTATTAACTGTTAATCCGTTGTGATCTCTAAAAAGATATGTAATCACTGTTTAAAGAAAAAAAACCAAAGTGAGAAGAAAACAACAGAATGAAGGAACCTTAATACTCTGTCAGTCACTTCTGTTCTGCGCCACTACTGCCGCTTTCTTTTAACTTTTAGTTTTTATTAAAAAATGAACGAATGATTTCCACATTAATATATTGGCTCAATGTCTTAGAACTAATTTTACCAAAACTCATTCTGGTGATTTTACTCACATTAGATATGGTCGAATTATAATTTCATGTCTGAGCTCATCAATTTCAACATTTAAAATTAAAAGCTCAGCTTGAATTTAATCAAATTTTATTTGTAAAATTGAATTCAATTTGATAAAATATTTAGAATATTTGAATTTGTCGTTGGCTCGATTAGATTATTAATGTGAAAAGATTTGATAATTTTGAATTTAAAATAAAAATTAACTTGATTTAGCTTGACCATTTACATAAATATAATAAAATATGCATAAAATAATAATTAAAAAACTATCAAAAGTGTGATTAGATCCACAAACTGATTAAATTGGGTATTTCAATATTTGAAACTCAGTTCACTTTTTTATTCAAGTCACACAAATTTAAAGCTTGTTTTCATTAATATCGAATCAATTTCAAATATATTTTAAACAAAATCTTGAATATTTTGTGAATTTATTTTTCATCCAAAACTAAATTAAATCATTCAATTGAATTAATAAAATCGAGAATTGAATTATAATGCAATTAGATTATTTTCAAAATTATATTTTATATTTAAATCTGGTTATATATTTTTTATTTTAAAATTATTGAACTGATTACACAAACTGAACAAATCATTCAACTAAAGATTAATCAATTAATGATTTTAAAAAGACTGTTTCCCAACCAAAAGACTAATGCCATTTCACAACTTTTCAGCAACTACTAACCTATTATTTTTTTATAAAAAGAGAATAATAAAACAGGGATATGGATGGATGGATGGATGGAGGGGGAGTGCAAGGACGAAGCGCAGGGTTAAATAGGGCTAATAAATATGTGGGGCAGCGACGAATGGTACAGGAGGGGATTCGTGGGCTGCAGGCAGTAAGATGGGAAAGATAAGGGTGAAATCAAGGGGTCCCATGTGCCGTTTGAGGAGTTGGCAAAGTGATTCTTCTTTAGGGACAAAAGTTGACGGAAAGTGATTTTCTGCAAATCTATCGGACGGAGGCCTTACCCTTAGCTTATTAGGCATTTGCGACAGCTTTCATCATCACAAGAAATCCTTCATGTGGCCGAAGAATCCGAAATTCTGGCGGTAGAGGGGGCTTGGGTTGATAAGAAAATTAACAAACATTGGTCTTTGGTAGCCCACATATCCTTAAAAAAAGCTCTTTAAGATTGTACCTAACATGTGTAAAATGTATTGAAATGGATGAATTAGAATTGAGATTAATTGAGTTTGAGCCTTACAATTACTGCTCTAAAATCAAATTAGAGATGAAAGATGATAGGACGAACAAGTTGGTATAAAAACTTCAAAATAAGAATTTGGCATAATTAGATTTGAATGGTTCAATCATTATTAATATTTTGTACGTAGTGAGTGTAATGTAACTTGTAATGCTTAATATATGTAATTTTTTATTATATTGTCTTGGACACAATGTAATGTTTGTGATAATATTAGATACATATTTGACATCATATATTATGCATTGAATAAGATATATTATTATATCTTAGCTCACATTCCTTATATTTATATTTTATGTTTTTAATTAGTGATTTCAAAATTGGATGTGATTAACTAATTAGATTGGTAAATTACAGATCAATTGATAGTTCGATTCAGTTAAAAATTAAAAATCGATCAACTAAAAATTGGTGATGGACTACTTTAAACTAATTCAACTTAAATTACATAATTTTATAAAAAAAATAAATTTATATTTTTTATTTAAAATTTACATGTTAAAATTTACTATACTATATTATATTATTATTTTGTAATTTTAAAATGCTTTTTAGTATTTTCATATATTTTAACAAAATTTAAAGATAATATTTTAGTATATTAAATTAATTAAATCAATTAAATTAATTGAATAGAAAACCAACCAATTAACCGATTCAATAATGAATGGAATTTTAAGAACATTGGTTTTCTCCCATTTAATTGAGCTGTCGTAGTGAAAACAAAGTCAAGTGATAAGGCTTCTTTGCTTACAAAATGTTGAACCTATTTTCCAAAGAAGTTTTTGTCTAAATGAAATCTAGAACTTAGAGTTTTCATGGTGAAATGACATAACATAAAACATTGAAAACCACCATCTTGTTTTCCACAATTATACAACGCAAGTCTAAAAATTGTATTCTTTTTTTTATATTTTTCTTTCATTACGAATGTATCATTTGCGTTAAATATCGCTATAATTTTTTATTTTATTTTAAATTTAAGAAATAAATATTAAAAATACTGTATTTTATTTTTCATATTTACCAAGAAATATTTTGAAAATAAAAAATAGACAATTAATTTTGATTTTCAAAATCTTAGTTTTCTTTCAAAAAAGAAAAAAGAATTTGTCATTAATAAAGATAAATATAGTTCTTCTTTCTTTTTTCTCTACTTGATTACGCTTTCTCTTTATTGCGAATTTAATTAGCCCTCTAGTGAAGGAATTAATGTGCAATTAATGATCTAAGGCCAAATATTAATTGTGAAGAAAACTAATGACATAGTAATTAAAGCACAGGTGGTTGGCAGAGCCAAGATGTTGGCTTTTATTGGGCCTAATACTGGTCTCTGAATCTAACAATCAAACCTTTTTATTGGGCCTGTGACTTGGTACAGTGGATACCTATATATTGAATTAATGTTCACTATCCATCACGTGCTTCCATTAAAACTCACTGATTTACTTGAAATATAACCTCTTACTACATGTGTATCTAGACAGTTTAACTATAATTGTATTGAGGACAATTCTTTTACAACTTTCACAGTTTAAAACTCCTTTTTTCTTTTTTATTTTATTAATTTTTCTCTTTATTATTGTAATTAAAATAAATTAATATAATATTAGCTAGTTTAATTTAGATTTTATATTATTATTTAATTTGATTTAATTTTAATTTTAAAATTATATTTTTTGTAAAAATTACATAATATAATTTTTAAAAATAAATGAACTTGATAATTTAAAAACTTAAGATAAACACCAAAATCAAAATAAATATACCTATAAATCAATAACAATGTACCTACAATTAAAAAAAATAATGGATCAAGAGTGATACGAACAATGTGGGATTGATCCTTATCCGTATGCTAAAAAATAATTACCCAAAATCTATCAAACCAAGTATTAAAGTTTTGATCTTCAAATCTCAACTAAACCTTTAAAAAACTTATTTCTAGCAACCTAAATTATAAAAATTAAAAGTTATGTTAACTCAAACCCTAAATTAACCAAGCCAATTTAAATTCAAAATTAACAAGTTTGTGAAATTATTAGGTTTTCACTCAACAATCTCTCTAAATTCACTCAAGAACTTAAGAAGAGAATTTAATATCACAATCAAAATTGCTAACAATAATAATATTGATTAAATGAATTGCTCTTGGCAAAATATGAGGGTTATTTTTAGCCTTACAATACTTAATCCAAAACCAATTAGGATTTAGTTTACATTCACTAACAGAATTCAATATTTCGTAATGTAATAAAAAAAAGACAATCCAAAACTAAATAGAAAAATTAAAGAAACATTATGATTGATCAATAAGATTAGACCAAGATACTTTCCTAACTAAAAAACAACTCTTCCTAAATAGAAAAGGAAAATAATTCAGTCTAATGAGGAAATCCTAATGGCATTAGGAAACATTGCTAACTAAGAAAATCTTGCAAGAATTTTTGACTTTGTGTCTTATTTCCATGCTAACACAATTTGAGCCTCTTGTTACATATATTGGGCTTTTTTTTACATGTCTTGGCAGAATTAGATTAAGTTTTGGTGCTTTCCAAAACTTGGGCTCCATTGTGTTAAGTTAAGTGCTTCATTTAAAGAATTTAAACTTTCATCAGCTTTTAATTAGACTTCACGCATCATTTGCTCTTCTTGGGCTAATTCAAGGGTAACTCTTTGTTGTATGAATGCTCAAATTGTCTCTTTAAACTTCTTTAGTCTTTCCTTTGTGAGTGGGCCTTGAAATTGAAGTAGATTATTTGCTAACTTGCCTTGACTATTTGCATCATTTCCTCGTTCCTCAAGAGGATTCATCCTCGAATCAACACCTTCATCAAAATCAAAAGTTGATAAATCAACAACATTAAATATAGTACTAACACTATAATCACTAAGCAAGTCTAACTTGTAAGCATTATGATTAACCCTCTCTAAGATTTGAAAAGGTTTATCTCCCATAGGGTCTAGCTTAATTTTTTTAAGGTTAGGAAACCTTTATTTCGTAAAGTGTACACAAACCCAATCACCTTATTCAAATATCACTTTAACTCTACCCCTATTTGCATTTGTAGCATCTTGTTCATTCCTCTTTTCAATATTCAAATGCACCTTCTCATGTAATTGTTTAATAAATTCAGACTTCTTTATATATTTCATATCAACTTGCAAATTAGAAGGAATAGGGGATAAATCCAAAGGACTCAACGGTATAAATCCATAAACAATCTCAAAAGGGCAATAATGTATAGAAGAATGCACGCTCTTATTATATGCAAATTCTATATATGGTAAACATTCCTCCCAAGACTTCAAATTCTTTTTTATCAAAACTCTCAAAAGCTGCCCTAGAGTCCTATTTACAACCTCAGTTTGACCATCATTTTGTGGATGACATGAAGTAGAAAATAACAACTTAGTCCCTAATTTGCCCCACATGTTTTCCAAAAGAAACTCAAAAATTTTGTATCCCTATACTAACAATAGTTTTAGGCATACCATGTAACCTCACAATCTCTTTGAAAAACAAATTAGCTATCCCTATACTAACAATAGTTTTAGGCATACCATGTAACCTCACAATCTCTTTGAAAAACAAATTAGCTATTTTAATGACATCATCAGTTTTGTGACATGCAATAAAATATGTCATTTTAAAAAATCTATCAACAACTACAAAAATAGAATTATTACCACGTTTTGAGCTAGGTAACCCCAAAACAAAATCCATAGATATATCAACCCAAGGTGAAGTAGGAACGGGTAAAGGCATATAAAGACCATGCGGTTTTGATTTAGATTTAACTTGTCTACATGCAACACATCTATCACACTTTTTGAGCATCAATTTGCATTTTGGGCCAATAAAAGTGCTTATACAAAATATCTAAAGTCTTTTGAACTCCAAAGTGAACCATAAGTCCACCACTATGGACTTCCCTAACTAGCAATTCATGTAAAGAATTCTTAGGCACACAAAGTTTGTTATCTTTAAACAAGTAACCATCATGCCTAAAGAATCTATCAAAAGCACCTTTTTCATAATTTGCAAAGAAATCACAAAAATCTGAATCTCTAGCATACAATTCTTTGATATACTCAAAACCATGTAATTTAATATTAAGAATAGAAAGAAGAGTATACCTTTGAGATAGTGCATCGACCACTATATTTTCCTTACCTTATTTATACCTTATGACATATGGAAAAGACTCAATAAATTCACTCCACTTTGCATGTCTTTTGTTCAATTTATGTTGTCCTTTAAGGTATTTAAGAGATTCATGATCCGTATGAATGACAAATTCCTTAGGCCAAAGATAATGTTGTCATGTTTGCAAAGCCCTAACCAAAGCATACATCTTTTTATCGTAAGTTGGATATTTCAATGAAAGTCCATTAAATTTTTCACTAAAGTAACCTATAGGCATTCTTTCTTTTAAAATAGCTCCAACACCCAAACTTGAGGCATCACATTCAATTTCAAAAGTATTAGCAAAGTTAGACAAAAGTTAATACAAGTGAACTAGTTAATTTAAATTTCAACACGTCAAAAGCATATTATTACGCCTCCTCTATTTAAAACCAACACTCTTTTTGATAATTTCAATTAAGGGAGCCGCAATAATGCTAAAATCCTTTACAAATCTCTTGTAAAAACTTATTAAACCATAAAAAGACTTTACCTCACTTACACTAGATGGAATTAGCCATGTCTTGATGACACTTGTTTTTTCTTCATCAACTTCTATTTCATCTTTACCAATTACAAAACCTAGAAAAACAAGCTTAGAAGTACAAAAAGAATATTTTTTAAAGTTAATGTATAACTTTTTTGTTCGCAAAACTTCAAAAACTAACCTTACATGCTCTAAATGCTCTTCTAAAGACTTAAAATAAACAAGAATGTCATTAAAATAAACAATTACAAATCTTCCTAAATATGCACGTGGGATATGGTTCATCAATCTCATGAAAGTGCTAGGGGCATTAGTTAGCCCAAAAGGCATAACTAACCATTCATACAATCCATATTTAGTTCTAAAAAGTTATTTTTCATTCATCCCCTTCACGCATCCTAATTTGATGATAACCACTTTTCAAATCAATTTTAGAAAATATGCATGCATCATACAATTCATCTAACATGTCATCTAACCTAGGAATTGAATGTCTATACCTAATGGTTATCTTATTAATAACCATACAATTAACACACATGCGTCAAAATCCATCCTTTTTAGGTACTAATAAAACAAGAATCACACAAGAACTCATATTTTCCTTTACCAAGCATTTTTTCATTAGCTCTTCTACTGGCCTTTTAAGTTCCTTTGTCTCCTTGGGATTGCTTCTATAAGCTGGCCTATTTGGAATTTGAAAGCCCATAATGAATCAATTTGGTGCTCAATTCCTTTTAAGGGTGGCAATCCTTTGGGCACATCCTCGAGAAACAAATCTGAAAAGTTATGTAACAAATAAACAAAACTACTAGGAAGAATATTGGTTAAATCATCACTAAAAGAAAAACACATTAGTTTCACATCTTTATACAAAAGTATAGTCATGAGTGTTTTGGCTAGCAAAACTTTCCACACATCCCTCTCTTTTGCAAATATAGCTTTTTTCACACATTCTCCTTTTGTCTGCCCCTCACTTTTTTTTATGGGCATCCCCTTTTTGCTCTCATTTTTCCCCTTTTTGGGTGAATGCTTCAATTATTTCCTTAAACTTCTTTAGCATTTCCTTTGTGATTGGGCCTTGAAATTTAAGTAAATTATTTGCTAAATTGTCTTGGCTATTTGCATCATAGAGTAACAACAATATACTTGAAATAAGAAACGATGTACTTATAATACAACGTCAATATACTTATAAAACAATAATGGTATACTTTTAATAAAAAAAATGATGCATCTAAAGTAATAACAATATATCTGAAATAAAAAAAAATAATGTATTAACAGTACAATATCAATATACCTAATTAATGTATCTACTGCATAATATGAATGCACTTAGATATTTGAACAATGCATTTTAATAAAAAAAACAATGAATATAGAGTAGTAACAATACTTATGATAAAAAATATTTATTAAAAATATTGTTATAATTATAAATTATATAATAATATAAATTATATAATTATAATAATATAAAATAATAATATATTATATTAATATAATTATCCATAACATATAAAATTATAATATATAAAAACACAATAAAAAAATTTTATTTGTTAGAAATCGAAACAAAAAAAATAAGTGTAATGGCCATGAAAATCAGCTAAGAGACAAATAATAAAAATGCAAAAAAATTTTGCATTTTGAATACTCAGGGCACCAAGCTTTATGGTTGGGCGGTACACTACCGTTTAGGAATAAAATAGTATCCCAGGCCACAAGGCACAACATGTGAAAATACTGAAAATAGTTAACAGTTTCGTAATTTTGGAATCATTATTATTGGAAAAAAGAATAATTATGAACATTTTCCACTCTGCATTAAAAATTGGGTTCCATATAAAGTAGTTACTCTTTTTCCTTTTTATTTTTCAAATATCCGTCTTATAAATTTTATTTTGCTAAATTTAATGTTATAATAAAGGTTTTTAAAATTGTATCAGACTAGTCGGTCATATAGAAATCGAAAAAATCGAGAATCGGCTGCAAATTCAGTCTGATTGATTTATTAAAACCGATCATCTTCAAAACTGGTTAAAACATGCCAAAATCAGCTAAAACCGGGCGACCAGGTAACCCAACAAAACTCGGTTTTTATTAAACTTCCTATTTTAACAATATTTCTCAAAAGAGAAAAAAAAAAGAAATTCATGTGAAGAAAAAGAAGAAAGCAGAATCGAGAAAAGAAATAGATGAGATGTGGGTCAAATATGATGATTGGTAGAGAGTTTTCGTCATGAATATGATGAATGGAAGAGAGTTTTCGTCATGATTGATGTTACATTTTAATTTGAATTTGATTATTCAGGGTCAATGAAAAAAAGAAAAAAAACAAATAAACAAAAGCATAAACATTATAAATCATGGGGAAAGAGAGAGAGGAGAATGAGTTTGATTTGGATATATTCAACTTTAATTTTTCAGATAGGAAAGAAATGGAGAAACAGAGAAAAGGAGGAGAAGGGTTTGATTTGGAGAACGATTTGAAGGGATTGATTTTGTTGGAAAACGTGAGATCAATTTAAGCATCGGTTCAGTTTTAAAAATGTTCGTAATAATCAAATGAGCTGAACTAAAATTATTTTATTTTAAAAGTCATTTTTAAACTTAGGAAATTGCATGATGAACGCTAGTTGAAAATCTAATTAAAAAACTAATGTTTCGTTTATTTCATAAAAAATATTTTTTAAAAAATGATTTTCCATTTTACAGAATTTGAAAAATCAAAACAATTGTTAATAAAAGAATATTTTCAAGAAAAAGGACTTTTCCCTTTGGAAAAGGAAGTTGTGTTTTAAACTTTAATAACGTTATTACATAAATTATAAAAGAATTAAATAAATGCATATAATGAGTCCAATTATTATTGGTCATCTTTAATAATCAGCGATGGAGACCGATGCACAGTGAAGACAATTGTCCCCACTCTACCACCCAAATCAAATCTCTTATATAAGAGCTAAAGATTTTTTCCCCCCTTAATTTTTAAGTTTTGCCACCCACAATGAAAATTTTATATTTGTCAAACACTTGATTATTTATATTTGCTTATATACAGAGTATTTAATCATGTGAATTTGTTCATATATATGAAAATTTATATTATTTAATTTTAATATTATTATTATATAAGAATTAGTAGCAACAGTTTTTGACTTGACCCGGTCCTAGATCTAGGAACCCGAAATGATCCAAAATTGAATGACTTGAAAATTTTTGGATCTGATTAGATAAGGATCCACTAGCAGGTCAAATCAAAACTGATACAAATGAGTCATGTTACTACCGACTCAATTGACCATATGACAATATAAAAAAGAAAAATTTTATTACTAAATATATAAAGTAGCATAATTAAAATAAACAAGAAATTTATTTCAAAACATATTTAGATTATTTAGATTAAGTTCATGTGAGATTAAATTGAGTAAAAATAAAGGTATCATGTTAATTAATCTCATATAATTGATTTTTTAAATATTTCTTACAATTTTTATTTCAAATAATTTATTATTTAAAATATAAAATTAAATTTTTAAGGAGAGATTGAGAGAAAAATATTTTAAATAACATATTGGGATATTTTATGAATTATAAATTCAAAATTTAAAAATTTATAGATTTAAATATAAAATTAAAATTTTTCATATAAAAGTATATAATAAGTTTATTTAAATGAAAAAAGGATTAAATAGAATATAAAATAAAAATATCATTTAATTAAGCTCGTGTAAATAATTTTTTAAAATATATTTTTAAATAATTTAAATAATTATTATTTTAAATATAATAACTACTTTTTTAAGGAGAGATTGAGAGATTTTACAAAATATAAGTTTAAAATTTTTATTAAAATTAAATATAAAATTAATCAACGCCTAAAAATATAAAATAAATTAATAAAGCAAAAATAAGATTAAATTAAATAAAAAATAAAAATATCATCTTAATTAAACTCATGTGGTTGATTTTTTAAATATTTCTTGGAAGTTTTTGTTTGAATAGTTTAAAATTTTATTATTTAAAATATGAAATTAATTTTTTTATGAAGATTGAGAGAATTTTTTT
>CATIWR010280661.1:0-27874 GCA_949677035.1 Omphalea diandra
TATATATATATATATATATATATATATATATATAAAGTAAAAAAAGAATAAATTTTATATTTAGAATGAATAAATTTTATACTCATACATAATTAATTGAAATAAGATACATAATCTAATATCAGGTCAGATAAATTTTCACATGATAGCCACTTATCATTTAGATTGGAGAAAAATACCGCATAGAAAATTATTTTATCAGTTCAAGCAATTGATTGAACAAAAAAAATGTCTAAATACTAAAATCGAAAAAATTAAAAATTTCATATACCAAATTTATAACACATTATTTTTAAAAAATAAAAATAAAAATAAAATTCTAAATTCTAACTCAGATGTTGTCAAGAATTTTAAGCTTTGCCTATTATTAGTCTTGGCCGTTAATCATCATGGTCATAGTTTTTTTTTTTTTTTTTTTCCCTGGCTATATTTGGATCTTATTGTGATCAGAGAATTAGAACTTAAGTAAAAAGAAAATATAGAAATATAAATTAATAATTAATTTGGGAGATTTGGTAGTTAAAATTTGGAGACTTATTAAAATTGGGTTTCTTTATTATTATTATTATTTTAAGATCATCTATATATATGGGATTCATAGATTTTACATTTAAAAAGTAACACGTTGGCTTATCACCCTGGCTGGTTATGCAGACAGTGTTACTCAATTTATTCATGATAGTGTTAATTTATTCCTGATATGATTAACAGTAAACAGTACAAAATATTAAATTACTATAATTACATTGGACAAATAATCATTAATTCATCTCTATCTTTATAATTTTATAAAGTAATTGGAAAAAAAAAAGTGTTGGTTATTAGAATTTTGATAGAGTACAAAACATGTCATATCCATACACGTAATTTTCAATTCTTACAAGCGGATCAACGTTTATAACAAGGTATTCATGGATGTTATCACAATAGCCTTGTTCTCATGAAACACTAAAACCGGAGAAATCCTTCTTGGATGAAATCCAACAGCATATAATATCAAACACAATGTATCCTCATATATTTTAATTTTTCTTTGTGTTTATGATATTGATTTTTTTTATATATAATTTATACACATTGAGCTATTTTACTATTATTTTTCTTGGATTAAGTATTTTTTGATAGAAAAAATAAAAATACAAAATCTATAATATTTTCTGTTTAAGCGGTGCTCAAATCTCAATTGCATAAGTAGAAGGACTTAAGAATATATTTCGCCTTTCATCTTTACACCTTTACATTGTTTTAATTTAAATTATCTAAACATATATCAAAATAATGAAATTAAAACCAAGATATATTCAATTGATAGAAATTTATTAAACGTACTTTAAAGTTATTGAAAAATTGTATTACCTAAAAAAAAAGTAATCTTATTCATGTTGAAAATTAAGAAAATTTTATTAACAAATTAATAAGACAGTAAAAAAATAAAAATTAAGGGGATGCTTAGTTATGAAAAATAAGATCTGTTTTCGAGAAAATTTTTCTACGGAAACTAAAAAAAAAATAATTTCCTATTTAGTTGAAAATATTTTCTAAATAAAAATTAAAAAAATAATTTTCAATATTTTCTATAGGATTAGTTGTATTTTAGAGAACTACTACAAGTTGTTTTCTAAATAGAAAACATGCTACTTTAAAAGTGAACGTTATCCTATCAACACGTTTTACCCATATACATGGATTATTCCTTCTGTTCCTCCAATTTCTTTTGGTTTAGACTGCAAACCTTGTCATTGGGAAAGAATTCATTGAATATATATATATATATATATATTGTTTTAATCTTCTTTTAATATCAACTGTTTTGTATCTATTGTATTTCTTTACTTTATTTTTTAAGTTTTTTTTTTCTCTAATCTGAATAGTTTTGTATTCACAGTTTAGTTGCATTAATACATTTGTAAAAAAGTTGAATTTTTTTTTTTATCAAGTAGACAATTTTTAATTAGTATTTTTCACAGATTTCCCTAACTCAATTCTTTAAACTCCATTCAAGATCAATAAATTCAAATCCATATTTTTTGGTTCTTGGTTCATGTGGTAAATTTAAAGGTGAGGTGTCTTAGATAATGACTGGATTAAAGTGATTAAGTTAGTATTTTATACTCTTAGGTGAAAGCCTACATTTTCAATTGCTTGTCATCAAAAATAAATATAAAAAAGATTTATAAATTAATAATGCTGTAATTTAATAAATATGATTATAAATAACAATTGTGAAGAGGAAATAATTATATGTGTTGCATTATTTTAAAATAGTAGGCTTTTTAAATAATCTTTTTAGAATTAGTTACGAATAATCTCATAAGACAGAGAAATACAAATTGGTTACGTAATTATAAACAGTAGATAGAGCTGACGGTAAGAATGAGATGTACGGTGTGATGGACAATGCCTTACATGTGTTTATTGTTTTACATCTTTAGTAAATATTAAAGTCAAGTATGTTTTTTTTGTTTAATAAAAGATTCTTTCATTAATAAAAATTAATAAAAACAGCTTATAACAAATAAGTGAATTTAACTGCATTTAAGAAATACATACAGATATTGTCATATCAATGAACTTTTTATTGATTATGTTGACTGAACAATTATATACAACACCTTAGTGGTTAAAATTGACACATCGTCAAAAAATACATTCTACTTAGTGATTATATTGAACCATAAATTAACTTTATTGTCATTTGACGAATCTTTAAGCGAGTTTAACCCTTTAAATATCAAATTCAAATTCATCTTAACTTTCATAATGAAAGACAAATAAACTCTCACAAATGAAGACAAACAAACTCCCACAAAAGAAATCAAATAAACTCCTATCAAATGAGATAAAATAAAAGACTAGTAATAATTTATAAACAAAATTAACAAATACCTAAGAAAAATAAACCTAACATAAAATTATCGAGAGATTTTTAACCAAATAACTTTATCTTTATTGTTAAAAAACCTTGATTTATCTGTGAATAATGAAACTTTTGCAGTTATTGGATCTTCTTTCATGTATCTTTGATTTGTCATATATTTTTCTAATTTAACTACTAAAGAAACATAAGATACGTTACTATTAAAATTTATAAATTTTCACCAACTCATACAAATAAGATGTAAAATAATTTAATTATTTATTATGATTGAAAAAAAAACTATAAGAAGAAAAAGAAAAAATAGTTAGAGAGTAAAAGATGGAGTTGACAAAGAAAAGCTATTGACGGTAGCGAAAGAAAAAATAATAAAAATAATATCTATAAGCGGTGGCTAGGATTTTAATCCAACTACCAAGCTAATCACCACTAAATATTTTTCTTAAAGTCAAGTATATTGATAATAAGAAGTTTACAAATGTAATATATGTCTCTACATTGATAGAAAAAAAAAAAAAAAAACCTTTTTGATTTGTGTACGTGTCTTCATATGTGATTGTTTTGTATATTTGATGTAATAGAAGCTGTATGAAAAAAGAAGCATTTAAAATGTTAAAACATAATATATTATAAGTCTATCGATTTGCACATAAATTTTAGATAAATAAGCGTCAAAATTTGTTATTTTTTAAAAGATATTGAAAATTAGAAGGAAAATAGAGATATTCTCTTCAAAGCATTATTAATCAATTAAAAATTCAAGATCCTTTATATATAGTATTTATAGCTCTATTTATAGGATAAATTTTAAAATCAATTAAGAAACTAAAACAATAATAAAATAATAAAACTTCCTAAAATATAATATTCTTCTAAATTATTGACATTCTAAATTTATTCTCTAATTTTCTATTAGGATATTATAATAGAAAGTTATATATATATTTCTCGAATAAAATATTTTATTTTAAAAATCAATTCTAACCTAAAACAAGAAAATATTTAAAAAAAATCTCAAAATTTTAATTAAAAATGCTCATATATCATTACTGCTATGTTGGAAAAGAACTCGTCCCTGACTTTTGCTTAATATGATGTTTTTCCTTATTTGCAAAAATTTTTTAAGTACTCTAAGTTCACTAAATTGCATGATAGTACACCTCCATTCAATCTAATAATTTGTTATAAAATCATTCATCAATATGTTTTTAATGAACCAAGAAGTAGGAATAGTAGAAAAGATATTGGTAAAAGAATCTTCAAAATTATAAATTTTTGTAATTTCTTTAAAAAATCATCATATATTACTAAATATATCTTAATTGATATATGAAATATGCTTTTCACATTCTAAATTAAAAATAAAATAATGTTTCTTCAATTACGTCATGTGATCACATTTATAAACTTATTCTATAGGTAAGTCATTGCATTAGTTGTTGCATTTGTGCAACATGCGATCTAAGAACGAATGCACCTTTAATATAAACTGATAATCACTAATCATTAACAATTGATTAATTCATTGTTAGCCGCTGATCACTACCATTAAATCAAATAGACCCTTGTTATGTTAGTGATAAGCTTAATTTATATATTAAATTTGCCTTAATTTAAGGTTTTGGTTGGTCCAATTTTTAGTTTATTTTTATCATGTATGAGTGTTGATTTTATCATTCATAGTTTTGAATTAATTTTGGAAGATAAAGTTCAACTGTTAGTTTGTCACATCCTTTGATGGAGAATTTTCTTTAAGTTCGTTTCGTATGGCGCAAACCTATTTTGTAAAGGTGGTGTGAAATAAACTCTAGACGCAGAAGATTGTTGTACACCCCAAACTTGTTTTGTCACGATTGTGCAGAGCAAATTCTAGAAGTGTGTTTATCTTGTGAAGGCCATGCAATTTCTGTAAAGGGGCTGCAGAGTCAGACCTGTATGTGGCAATTTGAATGTATATGGCCTGTGCATGTTTTATAAAAGTTGTACACGTCTGGGCAAATATGTCTTTGTTGACTTGTCTATTTAAATGAAGAGCTAGGGCTTAGAAAGGGAGGACATTTACATCATTCACTCTATACATAGTTATCAAAAAGATTTCTTCCCACAATGTCCACCAATTTAAGGACAATTTAAATTCAATTTTTTCCCATAATTAAGAAGATTTCTTCTCACAATCAAGAAGATTTCTTAATACACCTCGACCTTGCAATTGTAGAATTGGTGGTGGCTTTATGCATTTTTCATGCATTTAGTTATATTTTTCTTTTCTAGGATGTTTTGTTTTATGTTTTTATATTGACTGTCTTTGTTTATCTAATTCAACATTAAGGACAATGCTTAGTTTAAGTGTGGGGGAACTTTTAGCTTTTTGATTTTGTTTATGTTTATGGATGTTATGTTTAAGGTTATTAGTATTAATGTTACGTTTACTGTTTATGTTTGTAATTTTTAATTATTAGAATGTTTAGATTTTGTCATTTAATGTTTTGGTTGTTTTGAGTGATTGTTTTGTGGTAGAATTTTGATATCTCTTCATGCAGGATGGATGGAATTTTAAGGCAAGAACTTGGAGGCAAGAATGGACATCAATGTCAAAGAGTTATTTTGCATTTGATTATCTTAGGATTTACATTGCTTAGTCCAATATTTGGTAAGATCGTACCTTAATTTCTTTGGCTTTCTATTGAAGAAATATTCAAGTAAGATTATTGGTTTTGGTTTTATTTATGTTTATGTTTTGTGAATCTGGTTGAGTGTTAAGCTAGTTTTGCTCAACTTTCATTTTGAGTTTTCATATGAAAGTCAATGAAAGAATGCTAATTTTAACTATTCATTTTCTACTCTTAAGTTCATATGAACTTAGGAAAATATAATGAATTTATAATAAAGGGATTAATCTCAAGAGAATTTGATTTATGGTGTATAATACTTCTTAAATGTTATATAGTGAGTAGTGCAATGAGGTTGTCGTTGAATGAAATTACAAGAGTATATATTAATGCTTTGGTAGAGAAATACTTAATAATTTAATTTTTGAGAAATGATTAAAAGTCTAATTTAAAGTGTAATTGTGGAAATGATATCTACTCCAATGTTTTGGTACTTAGGAATCGGGGGTCTTCATCACAAATTTCGTCCTTCATCAAATGATACTAAAATATGAGTAAGCGTAACATGCTAACTTTGTATATTTTGAGTAACCAGGTCCATTTAGGAACCCCCTGTTTGTATTTGCATGAAAAGCATAATGACATCTTAGGAAGATATTTATACCCCTAGAAAACTCTAAGTGTGAGGGTGTATTTATTCAAAAAAATAAGAAAAAAGTAAGAAAACACACACGAAAAAAAAAAAAAAAAGAAGGAAATACAGGGCTTTGAACGATCTATTGTGCTTAATTTATATATGCTTAAAATCTCTAGTGCATTTCTTATACAGTTGTAGCGTCCTTCATAGATAATCTATTTGTGGTGTTTCTTATGCAATATCTAATAAGTGTCTATATGCTTAAATTTTATTCTCTTGGAAATTTGGATGGGTAATTATTGAGCCTAATGAGTTCCTAAGTTTGATGAATTTTTGATATGAATATTTGTAGTTAAAATGGTGCATTAGTGAGACATGATGAATATTCATATCAAATTGAATAGATCTAGTATTGTGAATTTATTTTGAATGTGCATTATTTTTGTTTTGTTTTGCTTGAGGACAAGAAAAATCTTAAGTGCGAGGGAATTTGACGAGCTTAATTTATATCTTAATTTTATCCTAATTTAAGGTTTTGGTTGGTCTATTTTTAGTTTATTTTTATCATTTTATGTTTATTGATTTTATCATTTGTAGCTTTGAATTAATTTTGGAAGATGAAGTTCAAGTGTTAACCTGTCACACCCTTTGATGAAGAATTTTCTTTAAGTCTGTTTCACATGGCCCAGACTTGTTATATCAAGGTGGTGCAAAACAAACTCTGGAAGCATAAGATTATTGTACACCCCAAACTTATTTTGTCAAGATAGTGTGGAGCAAATTCTGAAAGCGTACTTATCTTGTGAAGGCTATGCAGATTCTGTAAAAGGGGTGTAGATTCAGACCTATATGTGGCAATTTGAGTGTGTATGGCTTGTGCATGTTTTGTACAAGCTATACACGTTTGGACAAATATGTCTGTGTTCACTTGTCTATTTAAATGAAGAGCTATGACTATAAGAGGGAGGACCCATGCATCATTCACTCTATACATAGCCGCCAAAAAGATTTCTTCCCACAATTTCCACCAATTCAAGAACAATTTAAATTCAAATTTCTCTTAGATTATCATTCATTCTTTCATGGTATTCATTTTGATTCTCTTTTGGATGTTTATTTTCTCAAAGAAAAACTTTGGTTAATGATCAATTACCAAAGAAAACTTTAGAGAGGAGACATTCAAGAGGGGGTTTTTCTATTATTTCTTCTTTATTTTCAATGGTTAATATAATTATTTTCTTGATCATAGAAATAAGGATGTTAGGCTAGATTGTTCATGAGTATTTAGTTAGCTAGCCAAATTTGTATAAACCTTGTCTATTAATTTGATTAATGAATGCTTATTTCTTTTTCAATATTGATGTTTATTAGTTCCAAGTTTAATTTTTGACTAGCCACCTTTGATTAATCTTGGAATCAAAATTCTCTAAGTTAAATTAATAGAAATATCATCTTTAATTTAATCCAATATTAAAATTAAACTCCTAATTAATTCATTATTTGTTTAGTTAGGAACTTAGGTAATCATCTTTAGCTATTATTAATCTTGAACTTAATTGGTTGGGGCTAGAATTTATACAAATTGGGTGGTGAAGTTAAATACCGATTTCATATCATCGAAGTTCATTTCATCAGTTTTCTTTGCATTGCATTTGTACTTTACAAGCTTTATTTTAGTTTGATTAATTTACTAAACAAACCCTAAAATGTGGATTCGAGTGTTTAGGTTTATTTTTGATAACGTTTGTTTAATTTGGTGATTACATTATTAATTAGAAAATAATTCATTTAAGTCCTCAAGAGATCGACTTCAAGAGTGTATTTCCACTATATTCATATACGATTAGTACACTTGCGAGTATAGCCTTTGAGTAGACATTAGTTAGATGCTCAAATGAAGTAGCAGGATTTCAATTGCTTGCAACTTGATTTAGGAATTGATATCAATAAGTTTCTGAGGTGGCAAAATTATAAACAAATTACTACCCTGTGATGGCTGTGTTACTATATTATAAATAAATAGATAGAATAACTATATTTTGGACTTTATTTGTCTTATTTTCTTTAATTAGGTTCTATTTACACATAGAATAACTATATTCTGGACTTTATTTGTCTTATTTTCTTTAATTAGGTTCTATTTACACATCTGAATAACAATCCAACAATATTGACACTACTAAAAAACTATTTTGGTAACTAATGAACTTAATTATATTTAACTTTAATAAACATGTCTTTCAAAAATGAAATTTGAAATGTATTGAATTAGCCTTTTAAGTTAAGCGAAATTGAATTCCTTCCATTTAAAAATATTTCATGTAAGTTGAATTTGAAAAATAAGTATTTGAAATATACATTACTTTCACTTACTTGAAATTTACTTGAACTTATTTTGATAATTACGAAATTACAAGTTTGAACTTTAGTTAAAGTTAAATTTAATAAAAAAATATAAAATTTATTTTCATTTTGGTTTTACAAAAAAAAAAAAAAAAGTGTCGAGTATATCTATGGTTTCTAGTAAAAACCACTTTTTGTCATGTAAATATTAAAGAATATATAAAGTATTAATTTTTTTTTCATTTTTTTAAAAAAGAAGGAAGGAAACCAGAAACAAAAAATCTGGACCATTGATGTGGCCAATCATCCAGCACGAGATGGACCATAAAGCTGTTAGCTAAAATTATCTCAATACGACCTTTCTGCCCGCCTCTCAGCACCACATGAAAAATGGCAGCGGTAGCAGCTAAGATAGTATCAATATCACCCCATCCACACCCATTACACCATCTCTCTTCCATTTCTCTTCCTTCAAAATTGAGCACCCACCACCAACTATGGCCAGGACAGGCTCGCGCCCAATCAAGATTCAAGAACCAGCTACAAGTGGTGCATGTCTCCCTTCAAGAACATGTGTCATCTTCCACTGCTCTTGTCGAGCAGCTCCACCATTACCACCAGAATCAAGACTCATTGTTTTTAGTAGCAGAGAGCATGGGTTATTCTTTGGCTAGCTACTACACTTCTCTAGGTCTCTTTATTATCTCTGTTCCTGGTCTTTGGTCACTTATCAAGCGGTCTGTTAAGTCTAAGGTATCCATTGTATGCCCATAATTAAGCTGCTCCATCTTATTCATTTTTTTATTATTGTTTATAATTTCTTTATCGGTGGGGACTAATTGTAGTTGGAATTCAGATTGTACAGAAGACATTTATTAGTGAAGGGGAATGGAAGAAAGAACCAAATCAGGTTGCTGGGCAAATCTTATCTTTCTTTACGAGAAATAATTTTGTGGTCACGGACAAAGGAGAGACCATCACGTAAGCCAATTATTATCTACCTTATCTTTTTATATATGTTTCTGCCTTAATGCTTATGGCAAAACAGTGCTGGCTCTGCAACCTGCACCCAAATATTCTCTTGGTGAAATTGGATAGATCATAGATGCATTAATTGGGTAGAGAATTTACCTCTGGCCTTAGCTCTGGATGTAGGCTAAAGAGGTTTTGCCCTAACAATCTATGCATCTGCGATGAGTTCAGTATAACTTCAACACCACTGAACCAACGACACAATATTCATTACTTGGTAGGAACGATTTACTTCAAGAGATTCTATGCATTGAGAAAATTTGAGAGAACGAGAGAAGAAAATGATCTCATGTTCGTTTGCACTGGCCTATGTATTGAGGAAAAACAAAATTAGCAAAGATTAACTAGGATGTTTTGTTTGTGCTAACCAAAAATTTTGACTGTATTTCCACTCCAATTGTGTGTTAGGTTTGAAGGCACGATGGTTCCAAGCCGAGGCCAAGCAGCATTGCTTACTTTCTGCACCTGCATCAGTTTGGCAAGCGTTGCCCTTGTGCTTACTATTACCTTTCCAGACTTAGGCAATAACTGGTTCTGGATCACCATTCTAAGTCCTTTGGCGTAAGTAGACTTTTAGCTCTCTCATCCTGATGGTGTTTTGCTAATCACAACTCCTAGACATAATAACATATATAGTGCTAATGCTTCTAGAGTGGTATGCAGATGACTAGTAGATATAATGTCCATAGTACTAATTCTTCTAGAATGGAATGCAGAGGAGCATACTACTGGAAGCGGGCATCAAGGAAGGAGCAGATCAAGGTTAAAATGATGGTTGCAGATGATGGAACTTTATCGGAGATCATAGTTCAAGGAGATGACCAGCAAGTGGATCTAATGAGGAAAGAGCTTCAGCTTAGTGAAAAAGGCATGATTTATGTGAAGGGCATCTTGGAGAGATGACAAAAGTTACTCCCGCTTTATCTCGCATGGCTGGAGCTCCACATCCATCTCCTATGGGTTGCAAGAACTTGAAAAGGGAGTTATTGGCCCTCTAAGTACCACAAAAAAAAAAAAAAAAAGAAAGGAGACTTCGGTTCTCAGACAGACTTAAAATTTTTGAGAAGCATACGGTTATTTATACAACGTAACAATTCAAATGTGGTCAATCCTATTATTTCGTGTTGGTGCGCAAATTTCATTCTCGAGCTTCTCTCAATTTTATGTGGTTGGAAGATCTGTTCGAAACTTTGGGGTTTAAATTGAATAGGCTTCCCAAACAACCAAAAACAAAGAAATATTTCAGCGCATTTGGCTATGCTCTTGAAAACATCCACGCATTCGTATAATTGCTTCCTGACATAACATCTCTATGGTTAGTTCATAAAAAAAATATATCAGGATTGGATTCGTTCCTTCCTCGTTCAAATGCATCAGTCTAACCACAAGGACTGAGCATGTCTCAGGAAAGGACCGGAATGGTTTCACAAAGCCAGCGTTTGTAAAGCTAAGATAGGAGATGATTGGTGAATAAAGACAAAATTCCCACAAGAGGGGAGATAGTACATCATGTACATATATATATTGACGAACTGAGAAAGGAAATGAAGAGAAATTTCAATCAAGGGTGAAGACAGTAAGCAAGTAGACTCATATACAACACACTAGTAGTTCCTCCAGTACGAAGATCACCACCAAGTCTTTGTGAGCAGGAAGGACCTCTTTCTTAGCAATCTACTTTGGTTAAGACCCCTTGACATTGATCTTTTCTATAACATCTCTACATAAATTGAAGGAAAGAAAAGAAAAACACTGGGAATATCTAGTGCGCACATCAGAACAAGGCTGATTAACAACATACTTTACAGGTCTATCCTGAAAACATCAGGTTTCAAATAATATCCATGCTTAACAAACGCAACTTATTCTGAATTAAGATCAACTTTGACCAACGGTGATTACAATAACAAGTTGCATAAACTTCCTAACAATAGACACATCCCAAATAAAATGGGGGCACAAAAGATATGCAACAACTCTTCGGTATTATCTGATTAAATTTTTTTAAAAAAAAAAAAAACCAAGGTTCTGTAAAGTAAAAACCTTAGCCAATCACTAGCTTGTTCTCATCCAAAAAGGTGTAAGTAGGCACCTCCAGATTGTATGGTGCTGGACCCTTGCGAATCCTGCCAGAGATATCATAATGTGAACCATGGCATGGGCAAAACCAACCACCAAAATCACCAGCATTTGGCAAGGGAATGCAACCCAAATGTGTACAGACCCCAATAACAATTAACCATTCTGGGTTCTTGACCCTATCTGTGTCTGGCTGTGGATCACGAAGAGATGCCAAATCAACACTATTTGCTAGCTTGACATCCTCCTCAGTTCGGCGTCTGATAAAAACTGGCTTTCCTCGCCACTTAACAGTCACAGTAGTGCCTGGCTCGATGCCTGAGAGATCAACCTCAAGAGATGCCAGAGCAAGAACATCCTTACTGGCAGACATACTAAGGACAAACTTGATGATAAGGAGACGAATCACTGAAGCATAAACAAACCTGCCACCGGTAAGGACAAAATAGGCGAATGCCCGCTTGCTGGGGTCGCCTGGAGGGAAGCGCTCATGATTGGATTCATCATAAACTATCTTTGAAGTGGGATTCTTAACAGCTGCTGCTATTGCTGGAACATCCGAAACTATGCCATCTTCATTTCTTGGGGTGAGTGATTCAGAAGAGAAACCTGAAAATAAGTACCATCATTTTGTTACTCAAACCTCCAACAACACCAACAACTGTCTAGTCTTAATACTGGCCAGAACATAAAAGGCCTATCTCGATTTATACGGAACATAAGACAAAAAAAGAAAAGGTATTGTATGCTGTTATAAAAATAAATCCATTGCAGTTGTCTATTCTTGAAAGAAAAACATGTAGTTTCAGGACTCCACTAAAAAAACCTACAAAATTCCCTTCACATGATATCAATTCATTGTGTAATGATTCTGAACTTCACCATTCTTCTCCATACCATGTTTAACTGCATATCTGTGTCAAATCCGCACAAGTTCCAAAATGGAAATTGCAAGTGAAACCTCATTATTACAGATACATTCCTTATGGAAACTTGTTTTTCAACGTAGCACACAATATGTAGAATAAAAATATCATTACAACCATGTAGATCAGGGAAGAAAACTAACAAATAAACATTATGCGCCAGTAGAAACTTATAAATGCCATATAGGTAAATAGAGTATCCATCAAGAGCCGTACTACTTTCTTTTGGACTGAAATAAACCATTCATTGGCTTTGACAGAAAGCTCCTAAGTAAATTCAAAAGAAAAACTAACAAATGAGAACAGAGAGTTTCTAGACAATCATCACAGGGTATCCATTCTGCTAAAAAAGCGAAAATAAATAAGCACCCACTTACAAAGTAAATCTGCAGTAAAGCATTTCTAATTTAGCACATCAAACCAAAAAAAAAAAAAAAGCTATTCACTATTACTAGCAATTTAAAGCAGCACCAAAGCATTTGCATCATATTCAATAAGCAAACAAATCACTTTAAACAAAGAAAAGAGGGCAGGAAATAACTATTTAAAACTTCAGAATTCTGGTGTAGCAATACTTGACCCAAACAGATATAACATCTGCACCTGTTTAGGAATTGATTGATCCCACAATTACAATTTCTAGATCATATACTAACCTCCCAAGCATCAATATCAAGCAATCCATCTTTTCACTAGAATCTGGCTTACACATATGATTACATTAGAAAGGAATTACTGTACCACTAATCCAAGAAAAACTAAGCAAACTACTTGAATATCTAAACTTCAAGCCTCCTGCTACAAAGTTGTAACCTACAATTTTCCAATGAGGAACTTAAAATCATAATATCTAAAATAACGTTCTTTTCATCTATATCTTGACATCATAATTTTCCACCTAATCTCATTCTTTAATGTACAAGGAAATTGGAAAAACAATACATACAACGACAATAATGCTGAACATTAGACATCAAATTTTCAAATATCCACAACATATTATTGGGTTTTGTTAATGTTATATTAAAAAATCTTATCTTTTTCATTTCCCTTTCGTAATACCAAATGATGCTGCAACGAGGATGTCGTAGAGCTGTCAAAAAAAAGATAAATACTTTAAACCTCTCCTTAAATCTCTGAAACAGTAGAAGTTTAACCCTCTCCTTCATTTCAAGTTTTGACCTATTTCCCCCCCTTTTCTTTATAAATAAACTCCGCAACCTTTATCATGCCAGAATAACCTACCAAACTAAAAAGACAACAACAACATCTCTTAAGCATTTGAAATGGTTAGTAATTAATCAAATATAGACCCATAATCAATTTCAGAAATTTCACTACCACAACTAAATCCTAAATCAAGCTCCAAAAACATCAATAAATTCCATTAACATTACATACGAAAAATTAGAGAGACTAGTAAAGTCGAGGGAAACCAAAACCTCTTTGGAGCAGGAAGAAGCGAGGGCGACAAGCGAAGTCATCGTTTAAGGCAGATTTCGATTGAGAATCAGAGGAAGAGGACGAATCGGCACCATTGATCGGATTCCGGAACACGATTGCCGAGGCGGCCTGGTTTGGCCTCAATGACGACAGAGGTGGCGTCGAACAGAGACAAGAGAGCCTCCTCGATGCAAATCGTAACATGTTTTGCTTCTATTGTTCTAATTTTCTCCCCTGCAATTGATTGTTGTGAAACGGCGAATGGTGTGTCGCTTCGCGAGATCTTTCGAAAGAGCAAGAGAGAATCACAGGAGGAAGCCGTGATCAGGTCGTACAGATGAAGTGACTCAGATTTTGACACGTCTGCATCTCGAACATCTCGTCCCCTACTATTTTATTGAGTTGTTTTACCATTTTTTGTAATTTTGCTAATATATATATTTTTTCAATAATCATAAAATTGTAAACAAGTTTTTTTTTTTTTTTTACAAAATAATTATCCTTTTTCATATTAATCATAAAATTATGAAGCAATTTTTTTAGAACAAAATAGGTATTTGTGACAATAATTATTCTTTTGATGTAAAATATGATTTTTTAAAATAATCACTTAACTACAATCAATGTAGTTAAATATTTCATACCTTTAATTATGCAGTGACATATAATAATTTTAACAAACAAATTTATATTTTTAGTTCCATCTTTTTATTCATATTATATGTACTTCTCTCATTACTTTAATCTAGTATAATACAATCTAAACACGCCATCAAACTAATACACAATAAAAAATATGCAGTTCAAGCTTAGATGTGTGTATTTTATTTTATTTTATTTGTTTAGATTGTCAAATGAATCAAAATCAAATTGTTTTTTGACAATTTAGTTTGATTTCATTATTTGAATTGTTTAATTTAATTTAGAAAAAAATTCATTCTAATTTGATGTTTAGCTTCTAAAAGCTCAGACCAAAAGATAGTGTGTATATGTACAATTTCTCTTTAAATTATTTATAATCAATATAAATAACTTCACCATTATTACACATTTGTAATATCTATTTTGCTTAATTTATTTTTGTTATTCCAATCAAGGTAAGTACAATTGAATAAATAACAAGTTCATTTTGATTTTTTTTTAATTTTATTTTGATTTTTAATTTTTTTTATTGAGATGATGATTACACTTTAAAGAAAAGAGTGCTAAATCTCACAATTTTTATTCGCTAAAACGAATTTAATCATACAAAATAAAAAAAGTAATCATAATATTTTCATTTAGTTTGATTTTGATTTAAGGTGAATAATATAATATCGCATACAATATAATATTACAATGTTATAATTAGTATGATTTTAAGTTTTTAGATAAATTCTGCAAAAAAGTGATAGGTGCTGTGAGGTTGGGATCATACTGCGGAGCATCTGGCGTCAAAGGAACAAATAAGCTTTGGAACAACTCTGCACTCTCACCGGAGCTTACAATTCTTTCGGGCTTTAGCTTTCTCTCTCAGTGGAAACAAGCTCAAGTTCGAGAGGAGGTTCGCAACACCACTCATAATGGTAGTACTCAGGGATGGGAAAAAACCGCCGGTTTCTATTGTAAAGTGCAATGTGGATGCCGCTACGTTTCCCAGTGAGATTAAGGTGAGGATTAGTGCAGTTTTTCGGGATTCTAGAGGCCATGTTCTTCATTATATGTCTAAGGTCATTGCTGGGCAGTGTGCAGTGAAAGAGGCTAAAGCAATAGGGTTGGTCTGGAAGGTTCTCTTTGAGCTTAATTCAAAAATGAGTGGTGAACGCTTTTAATGCTGGCAATGTTGATCTCTCTGAGTTTGGGATTATTTTACAAGAGTGTTATGCGTTGTTTCAGTTAAATTATAATTTTTTAGTCGGTTTTGTAAGGAGGCAAGCCAACAACATGGCAGCTCATAGCCTAGCTCGAGCTTCGTGTCTTTGTGCTAGCCCCCTCCTCCTGGTCTATTGCTCCTTCCTGTATCGAATAGATTGTAGCCAGAGAGGCTTTGATTGATGGTTAATTAAATCGTTCCATTTTGCTTCAAAAAAAAAAGTATTTAGATAAGATATATATATATATATATATATCAAAAAAAAAAAAAGAGAGAGAGAGAGAGAGCTTTGACTCTCCTTTTATTTAGCATTTTTTTTTTATTTTAGAATTTTTGAGATTTGTTCGTTATGTTAGTGAAGCCACGTGATTTTTTTATAATTTAAAATAACAAAATTAATTAAATAATAATATTGAAGAGTTAAATTTATATTTTCTAAGAATAAATTCATTTAATGATATAAAAAGTAAATGATCAATATTAATCAAGACATTGTATTAGAGATTAGTATTTATAGTTCTTAAAAATAAGTTCTTTAAACTAAAATAAACTAATTAAATTTTTAGTTATTTACTTATTTGTGTGTGTGCGCGTGTGTATATATATATATAAGAGCATAAAATTCTTAACTTTTAGCAGTTCAATTTTCTGCATTTTAGAAATTTGAGATTTTTGTCATATTGTCCTTTATTTTATTAAAATCATATAAAATTTCTATAATTTAAAATATAAAAATGTAAATTAATATTAATATTAATCAAGTTTTAATTTTGAGATTAGTGTTTAAAATTCCTAGGAATATAAATTTATAGAACTATAATAAATTCATTGATTGATTAACTTTCTTTGGAAAAACAAATTTTTACTTTTTGTCAAATATATATATATATATATATATATATATATATATATATAATGTTACTATTTCAGATTTAAAATTAGAAACATTAACTCTATTATCATATTTTATTATTTTTATGAAATTTTGAGATTTAAATTTATTTGATATTCAAATAAGATGAGATAAAATTTTAATTTTTATAGTAATATTTTAATGGATAAGAATATATTGTTAATAGTGAATTTTAGGAGTTCACCATGATAATAGTGATAGGAATGAATTTATTTTAGATTTTATTATTTAATTAATTTTATTGTAAGATAATTAGTATTTGTGATAAGCTTTTATGTTTAAATAATTACATAATACTATATTATTCGTAAACACATTTTTTAATTTTTCTTGTTTATTTTTAAATTTATGATTTTTAACACTATAACATAAAATATTATTCTTTTAATAATAAATATACATAAATACATAAATATCTACTATAAGACCCATAATCTAGTTTTAGGATATCTGATAATCGAAATTATTTTAAATATATTTTTTTATAATTTTATATAAATGAGTATGAATTTTAATGATTTAATGATTATTAGTTATGTTTTAATTGATTTGAGGTAAGTATTTAATGATTATATTAATGTTTTAAAGAGAAATAATTTTATTTTTATGAGAATAATGTTCTATAAGTATGTTGATGATATTTAATATTTTAAGATAAATTTTAATTGATAAGTATATGTAAGAAAACAATGATGACATGATATTAATTTATATGTAAGAAAACAATGATGACATGATATTAATTTATTTTAAGTAAGAATTTTAATTAAGGTTTAAAAAATTTATGGTGGAATTAATTATGCTAGTAAATATATGAAATTGAAATAATTTGATTATATTATGTAAATAAATTATGTTAAGAGTATGTTTAAGAGATTAATTTTAAGTTAAAAATATTGTTTTATTTAAGTTAATTTAATTAAGAGTCACTATGTTATGAAATTGATTTAAGAGTAATTAAGTTATTAAGTATTTTTTGCCTTATATAAATATATATATATATATATATATATACACACACACATAGAGAGAGAGATAGAGAGATAGAGAGATAGAGAGATAGAGAGAGAAAGAGAGAGAGAGATTAGTAATAAATAGATAAATTTTAACTCAAACAATGAGCTATATAATTTACTTTTAAGTTTTAATATATTAAATTAATATATAAAAAGACTAATGATTATAATAATTTTAATTTTCATAATCGTTTAATAATACTTTTGTATATTATGTTTTTTTTATGTATTTTACACAATGTATAAAATCTTTTGATTTTATTATCAATGCTATTTCTTTAATTACTCAAATGTAAATCCCAAAATTAGAAAAATTTTCAGAATTCATATGCTATCCAACTTCCAAGGAATAAAACATACTAAAAAAGAATCATGCAAAGATATTATCATTTCATGCAAAAACCGAAAAGAACATATTTGAGGGTCTAAAAGAAGTAATTTAGAACACAATATCAAGCCATTAATGATGCATATATACTGTTAAAAAAAATTAGTTTTTAATTTTTTTTTTCAATTAAATGTTTGAATTAGTAAAATCAGTTTTAATATAGTGTTTTTCTCCCATCTAAATAATTAGTGGATATCAAGTGAAAATAATTTTATATGTTTAGATCAGAGAAAACATCACATTGACAATGATTTTATCAGTTTAGATATTTGAAAAAAAAAATGTCTAACCATAAAAAAAATTAAAAAACTCAAACGCCAAATTTATAATTTTCCCTTAATTAATATACATATCACCACAAAAAACTAAATGTCCACTTATTGACTTCCAATTGTAATTTACAATACAAATCTTTTTTTAGTTCCAATGTAGAATTATTTTGATTTAAATATCAAGAACTAAAAACATTTTCATACTTGCTCTTTTTTCAGAGAACAAACTTGCTCTACTTTGAAATTATGGAAAAACCATGAAACTCAAAACTTGAAATTCTTCAATAAAATAACAATAGATAATCAAAACTCAGACATGAAAATAAAAAATCAGATTAAAAAAAATCCAAAACCGTTGCTTGATTTGAATTACCCTCCGAAAGAAGATGGGTTTATCTCTCTGGTTCAAGAACCTGACAGAGAAATCACTTCCATGTTAAAGATTCATATGCCGAATTTCTTCATGCAGGATGATCAATGATGTGTCCAATTATAAGTATCCATATAGTGGTACTTTTGCTGTAAGATGTACTGTAAGTAAGGTTGGTCGTGAGTAATGATTTCAAAATATTAAATTAATGATTTTAGTTTCTTATTTTCATTTTATGCAGTAGAATAAGTTCTTTTAGATTCATAATGTGTATATATATATATAGATATTTGCTAAGTTTGTTTTGGATTTGCTATACTGTATTGGTGAAATAATAGTGACGCATAAGAAAAATCAATCTTTAATCTTTATCACAAAATTTACTACCAAAAAGAATTCAATAATCAAATCAAGGACCAAGAACTTCTAAAATAAATAGCAATTGATAAAAACACATCAACATCCAAAACCTTGAAAACAGAAACTCAAGTAAACAATTTCAATTTCAAGCCATGGCATCTGGGAAATCATCTTCAGTTTGTGAATGTGGATGGAATTCGTGAAGTGCAACCCTAGCATAATTAAGAACCTCTTTATCAAATTTAATTCTATCAGGAAGCTGTCCTTTCCCTATCAACATGTGCTTATTCATGTGTGGGATTTTATAATTGTTCCCACCACCAATTTTCATTCCTTCAACCATATCGCATTGTCAAAAGCACATTATCGAGTTCTTCATTTGGGTAGATTTCAAATGCTTTTTCAGCCGCTAAAACGAATTCATCAACACTTGTTGGAGCTTTTTGATGTTGCAAAGAATTAATAGCCCTAAAAAACCCAAGGTCTAAGACATTCATATCAGGACCATTTGGAGGTTGACAATATAATTTAATATCAAAATCATTTGTTCTAGCCGCTTCAATAAAATCAGCATCGTTGATATCCAAATGAGGTCTAGCATTATCTTGTTGAATAAATATAGTCTTACCACTTCTCTTTAATTGAAGGAGGCAAATTATTAATCATACACGAATGAAAATTGGTTTTATTTTCAATATCCTCGTTTTTCGATTCTTATTGTTTTGCTTAGCTGCTTCTTTGAAAACAAATGATCATATTCCAATTTTTCCACCAAACGACATTCCAGAAAGTAAATTTGTACGAGGACGAGGAACGACGGCTAAAAATATTATTTTAGTAATGATACAGTAGGGTATGGCTCATTTTCGTCCGGATGTAGGTAATATTTGGACATATAAAACCATTTTTCATCAATGTGTATTCTATCATGCATATTATTAAATAAAGGTGAAGTGTTGAGACTGCCTCCATCAAGCATTGACAAGCAGAATTCTAACCTGGCTTTCAGGTTTTCTTCTGTTAGGCTAGGCTTCAATGGATTGTGTGTGGTCGAATATGAGCTTCTTTGATTCTTTTGTGGACAGTTGATTTCGGCATATTCAGTGCCTTTGAAAGTGATTGAATATCTGTGCCGCGTCGAAAAGGGATTTCTATCATGCTTTCCAAGTTAATCTCCACTCTTTAACGACCTATTTTTTTCACAAGATTAGATGAAAAATTAGGCGGACTTCCATTTGCTATTACACACGTTGTTTCTTTCCATAGTTGTGACAATGACCTTGTCGATATAGAGAAATGATTAACAACCTTAAGCCTTACTCCTCTCTGCAATTTTCCATCTATTTACTCTTGGAGTAACATCTCAACAACCTTTTTTAAAAACTACAATTATGATCCCACTAATTACGTGTTTCTATTGGTTTGACTAATTTAGACTATTAGACTAGGAAATAATGCAAACAGCCGACAAATGAAATTAATTTATTAGTTGGCAGTTTCAATAAAATTAAGTAAATATTTGAATTAATGTCCACAACATTTAATAGTATAACAAGGGTATTTTAGTAAATAAATACTCTATTAACTAAAAATAACTAAATTTCTTAATTCTCGTACAAATGAAAAATAAGAATAATACTAGGTTTCTACATATTAAAGACTCACACCTTATTAAATACATTAAAATCCAAATTATCTAAACCTCATTAGATCACTTTTAATCAGGCTTAACATTATTTGACAATCCATAATACATAATTATTTACATATATAAGCCTAACATTGGATTTATGATCCAACAAACTCCCACTTGGGCTATAAGAATAACCTTATAATTATGTATTACAAAACTAACTGTATGAGCTCAACTTTATTATCATCACCAAAATATATCTATAACCAATTCAGTCCATCAATCATATCAATATAGAATCAAAACAACCTTCATTATATTTATCATAACTCAACTTATCAATGGTCACATATATTAATACAATTGGATGACATGGATCATGATGTGGATGTGTAGTATGAAAATTTTATACAATGTGATGTAAATATGTCTATTTTCAACTGATCCACCTTAAGCTTTAGTGAGATCAAACTATATTAAAATCAAAGTAAAAATGAACTATAACTTTATTTCTATAGAAAATAACCTTAAAATATTCATAAACTAAAATAATTGTAAATTTCAATACCAAAAGCATCTAAAGTTACAAACTCCCACTAAAACTAGATATTCTCAAATAACATGATTACCATACAAGTAGTTTGCTCACGAAACTCCTTGGGTGGCAATCACTTAGTAAACGGATCCGCAATCATGAAGTTTGTGCCAACGTACTCAATAGACATTTGCCCACTCTGAACTCTTTCTTTAGCAACTAGGAATTTGATGTCTAAATGCTTTCACTTTGTCGAGCTCCTATTGTTATTGGAATATAAAACTGTTGACTTAATGTCATAAAATAACTTAAGTGGCCTTTTAATATCATCCACTATGCACAATTGATGACTAAGTTTCATAGCCATATTCCATGATTGAATGTCTCATAACATGTAATAAACTCTTTATCATGGTAGAATAAGCTATAAGAGACTGTTTAGCAATCTTTTAAGAAATGACACCTCCAGTTAGCAAATAGATAGAGCCCAAAGTAGATTTCATACTATTTTGTCATCCAACAAAATCGAAGTCAAGATTTCATACAATTTTGTCATCCAACAAAATCGAAGTCAATAAATCCAATAATCTCTAACTGATCTGACCCATAATATGTGTGCATGTAGTCTTTTATTCTTTGTAAGTACCGTAAGACCAGTTTGACTATTTTTTAATAATCTATTCATGGATTGCTTTAATATTTGCCTAACATCCCATTAACATACATAATATCTGAACACGTATTTGTCTCCGTTAGCCACAAGGGTATCATTGGATTTGTAATTTTGCATGTCATATCTTTTAAGATCCTTTTTGATATATCCCTTTTGTGACAATCCAAGAATACCCGTAAAGCGATTTCAATATATTTGAATTTCTAACACAAGAGACGCATCACCAAGACCTTTCATCTCAAAATTCTTAGCTAGAAAGCTCTTGATTCTATGCAAAAAGCCTATATCATTATTGACAAGAAAAATGTCATTAACATATAAAACCAAAAAAATGTACTTGCTCCCAAAAAACTTGTGGTATACACAATCATCAATCAAGTTTATCTTAAAATCGAACGAGAAGATCACTTGATGAAACTTGAAATACCATTGTCTAATACTTGTTGGAGCCCATAAATTGATTTCTTGAGTTTGCAAACCATATTCTTTATATCTCTCGATACAAAATTTTTTGATTGCACCATATAAACTATTTCATCAATATCGCTATTTAGAAACGTTGTCTTTACATCCATCTGATGTAACTCAAGACTGAAATACACCACCAATGTCATTATGATCCTGAAAGAGTCTTTCCAAGAAGCTAGAGAGAAAGTCTTTTTATAATCGATGTTTTCATTTTGCGTGAAGCCCTTTATAACAAGACCAACTTTGTATCTCTCTACACTGCTTTTTGAATCCCTCTTGGTTTTAGATGTGGCCTAACAGTGGGATCATAAAACCTCTACCCCTGAATCTTTCAGGGTATCCTATAAAATATTAGCTCACTATCTTTGAGTCAAATTTCTTTTCATTAGGCTTATAAGTCCTTGCCTCAGCTGGACATCACTAAATGTACAAGTGCTTTAAACTGGGCATCTTGTCAATCCAAAGCTCATAAGGTGTTTTAGTTAGAATCCTATTAAGGATATAAGTTATTGTCTTAAACGCTTCTCTCCGGAGTGATTTTGGTAAGGTAGAATGAGAAATCATACCCCTTACCATGTCCTTAAGCGTCCTATTTCATCTTTCAGCAACATCATTCATATTGGGTGAATCTGACATGGTGTATTATGGGACGATACTACATTCCTTTAGAAATTTAGCAAATGGTCTTGGATGTTATTCACCTAAACTGTCATATTTGCCACAGTATTCACCATCCGGTCAGACTTGACGCTTTTGATCTTTTTGTTTAGTTGGTTTACAATTTCAGCCTTATAACTTTTGAACAGATCCAGTGATTGTGACTTTTCATGAATGAGATAAACAAAGCCATATCTTGAAAAATTATTTATGAACATTATAAAATATTATTGAACGTACCAAGCGTCTGTAGGAAATGACCCATAAATATCCAAATGTATAAGTTTTATGATGTCTAAAGTCTTGTTGGCTTCAAATCTCCTTTTATTGGTTTGTTTTCCATTTATACAATTAACATAAACATCAAAATTTGTAAAATCAAGAGAATAAAAAATTTCACCAGACACAAGTCTCTCAATTCTTTGTCCAAAGATATGACCTAATCTTTTGTTCCATAATAAAATAGAATTCTCATTTGTTAATTTTCTCCTAATACCTCGTATACTTAATTGCAAAGATTCATTAAAAGAGGCAATTGTATCCAATAAATAAAGATTATCATAGATTGATAAATAACTGGAACCAAATAATTTTGAATCATCATAAAATAATATGAATTTTCAACTTTCAAATAGACAAGAACAACCATAATTATTTAAGCAGAAAAAGAAATCAAATTTTGTCTAAAAGACGGTACAATAAATGCCTCATCAAGATCTAGATAATTTTTAGTCTTAAAAAATAATCTAAATTTTTCTATTGCCTTTACTTTAATTGTCTTGCTATTGCCCACATAGATGTATTTTTCATTATCATTTAACTCTTGGTAACTCAAGCAATCTTGCATAGATGCACTAACATGAATTATTGCACTAAAATCTATCTACAAATTGTGTCTATGTACAGAAGTTAAATTAATCTTAGAAGAAACCATATAAGAAGCTTACCTTTCTTAGCACACCGTGTGTGATAATTAGTGCACTGCTTCTTCCTATACTTTTTAGCTCCACAGAAGAAACAACCATTACGTTCTAGTTCATATGATTTATACAAATGTTTCTTTTAAGGCGTTGTATGTGCAACTTCTTTATCCTTCTTCCTTTTCTTTTCCTTGTCCTTATCCTTAAAGGTTGAGCTAGGTGAGCATTTTTTTTTGTCTCATCTTGCTTCAACCTTTCCTTCCGAACACAGTATGATATAAGCTCATTCAGAGATCAGGTCTCTTTCTAACAATTATAGCGCATCTTAAATTAGTTAAACTATGTCGAAAGAGATATAAGAATTAGATGCACTAGCAAGTCCTCAAAGAGATCAAGGTTAAATGCTTTTAGCTTAGAAGTAAGATGAGACATCTCTAGGATGTACTTTTTGATATTGTTTTTACCCTTATACCTCATTGAAATGAGAGTTGCTAAGAGCATACCTATCTTAACCTTTTTCATTTTGACAAATCTCTTTTCAATATCTACAAGGAACTCCTTAGTTGCAGTAATTTTTTCAAACATTATACCCTTGAATACTTTAGGAATGACCTTGTTCATAATAATCATGCATATGCGATTCAATTTCTCTCACTTTTCCTTTTCACTCTTCTTATCAGAGGTATGCAATAAAAGATGGTGAAAAATCAACTTTTAACGCAAGGTCAAAATTCATGATTGCGAGAACTATCAAGAGATTCTCTTACCATGACTTGAAGTTAGAGTCATTCAATATAAGAATTGAATTGATGTTAGTAGTAATATTAGTTGAATTTGTAACTAAACAACTGATAACAACATACAAACAAAGCATGCTCACATAAGTGTTAAAACTAAATATCACAATAATAAATTCAAAATAAAGGTAAATCTCACCTTAAGATATCAAACAGTCTATTAATATTTTATCTTTGGACAAAATATTAACTTGTACGTGATATTTTGGTATAGTAATCAAAAACTGATAATAAAAATATGTAAAATAATAAATTTTTCTTTAGGCCAATTTATTATTTATATAAAAAACTAAATAATTATCATATATTTATTACTACAAGCGTACATACAATTCTATCAAATATGATCTTCCTTTGAGTCTATTAATATTCACATAAATTATATATACATAACCATTTATATTTCAAGACAAATATATTTCTACAAAGTGACATGTTGTTTCAATTAATTCACCTCAAAAAAAATATAAAAAACTAATATTTCAATTCAAATTGTACCAAATTTTCTGTAAATAGAGTGTAATTACATATAAAATAATAATAATAATATCTTTTATAGCCACAAAACATTGCCTTAAAAAGCTAATATTCATTGTATCTTTTATTACGATATTAACTATGGAACCAAATTTAGCCATAGTAATAGCCAAGGTAAACAAAATAATCCCAAGAAACCAACAACCAAGAAAAACAATTTGTTATCATTATACAAAGTAATGTTGGCTATATGATATAAACATATATATACATATATGCAAATCAAAACAAAACCTTAAGTTCATGAAATCTATGAACCAAATACATAAATGAACAAAACTAAAATTAATGAAGCTAAAATTAACTCCAAATAAATACTCTGATCTTAATTTCATCAACAACTAAATCCAAATAAAAGTAGTATACCAATCAAGAAGATCTCCCAAAAATAATATATAAATCCAATAATTAATTCTAAAATTTTATTCATCAAATAAATAAAAAAACAATTTTCAATAGTCCAACATGAGAGGGTCTAATACAACTTGTTAGGCAAATTTCTTTTATGAAAACCATACCATATACCCTAAAAACTCATGCTAAATTATTAAAAAATACAAAAAGGGTTAAACGGAACCGTATCTGTCTCCATATTGACCAATGACTATTTAGGGTCATGCAATTGGTCTTTCAAATCAATACGTACTTCTAAGAGACTCTTTTAAGTTTTGTCTCAGTTTTCTTTTAGGTAATGAAATGTCAAAAGAAAAATAAAACGTATGTATGAACTGGGGACCATCACTACTATATATATTATCTTTGAAATTCTTATTTTACCTATAGCAAAATAGGAATAATCATAGATTTCTACACATTAAAGACTCACACCAAAGCCGTGAAGGTGGATAAAAAACAAGATTTTGCTCTACTGTGGGAGGTGGGCTTTTTGCTACTAGAGACTCTTTGATTGAGGGTTAGGCCTCTCACCTAAACCCTTTTACCAACATAATGACAATATTAGTTGCATCAAAACTCAAATTATCAAAATCTCGTTAGATCACTTTTGATTGAAGTTAACATTATTTGACAATTTATAATATATAATTATTTACATTTAAGCTCAACATTAGATTTATGATCCAACGATTCTTTGCAATGATTTTTTTATGAGGATTGTAGAACTATCAAGCATTCTCTTAACAATGCTAATATTGTATTTGCTCCGAGATCTACGAATTATGTTGTCCATGTTTTAGCTAGGCCTTCTGGTTCTGTGGCTGTGGGATTCCTCCTATGTTTCTTGTTTTAGCTCTTGCAGGTCATATTTGTTATCTTTGAATAAAAAATAATTTCAATTTTACTATCATTATTCATGGCTAATTTATTATTTATCATTTTTCAATAAAATCACTATAACGTTAACAACTAATGTTCACTGTCTAGTTTTTCTTAAGAAACGTTGGCCAATATTATTCTAAATATTTTTTTGAAAATTTAATATATATATATATATATTATATCTATGTGTATTCATAATTAAATGTACAGACATCTATAAATAATAATAATTGAATCTAATATTTAATGTCAATCAATTACTAATAATTAATAATCAATAACAATTATCATCGATTACTAACAATTAAACTAAACAAGCTCTAATTAAAATAATGCTTAACAATTTAAATCTATTCAAATATCTCTAGTTATTCATATAATTGCAATATATTTATTAAATAATAAAATAAACATTACATATTGAAATGAAAATTTTTTTTATCCATTACTTGTTGCAATATATAAGATCGATTGGCTAATATATTCGTCATATTTTATCTTCAGTGATAATTGATGATGACTATTGATTGTCAAAAATGATAGATGATAGTAAATAAATAAACATATATATATATATATATATATATATATATATATATATATATATATATGATTAATCAATTTTTCTAAACATCAAAATATTATAAAAAATGTTTTCTAAAAAAATATTTCTACTTGTATTTGTCGTTGTACATCACCTAAGAAAATTGAAATAATTTATTAATATATATTTAAAATTTTAAACAATATAATAAAATATTAATTTATTTTATAATGAGCCATAGCAACAGGATTTTATAGAAAGAAAGCATTCGCAGTAAGCCTAGCAGCCTTTTTTGTAGTCATACCAAACCCGTAAAAGCTAGTAAGAGTTGCTTTTTTAGCTCAACCAACTTAGCCTTTTAGCACTAAAAGTTTTACTTATCGATACATTGCAAGACCTATCATCAACCCAATCTTGAGTAGCCTTGCATGTGTGTAGATATTCATAGGCCTGGACATGAGAACACATCTGATTGATATTTTAATTAGAGAATACTGTGGTTGGATTTCATTTTCCTTACACTTTGTTTGGATTGTAGGTTTGGATTGGTTTGAAAAATAATGTGGTGTTTGGATAGAAGTGTTTGGGGTGGAATGGATTGGTTTGAGAGGTTTTGGCAAACCAACCCAAACCCACCCAAACCAATAAAACACCACAAATTGGAGTGTTTCAACGGGTTGGCAGAAACACAGGGTGTTACATTTACATATTTGCCCT
>CATIWR010280681.1:0-32379 GCA_949677035.1 Omphalea diandra
TATATATATATATATATAAGTTGGTCTCAAAAGTATTTTATGTCAAATTTGTTTTTTTTCAAAATATAATTGCATTATTATTACTTGTAGTTAAAATTATTAATATTGACATTTATTTCTTTTAAAATTCTGATTAAAGTAACAATATAACAAATTCTCATATTATATACCAACAAACTTTTAAATTCTTGTTCTCCTGTTTTGATTTAAAAAAAAGGTTATATAATTTATAAAAACTTTGTGATGTTAAAATTTCTAAATAATAATCTTCAAATAAATTAAATTATATTGTAATCCGCACACTCTATCACATATATACCCCTTCCTTTCCTTATCAAATATTAACTAATGTATTCTCAAAAAAAAAAAAAAAAACTAATAGTGTATAATCAAAATTGAAAACATTCCCAAGATTTCCAAATTTTGGTGTATGTGCACAGTCGACCCCATTATCAGCCCACCTGTTTTTTCCTCTCTCTTAACCTCTACGTCTTCTTTACCCTATAAATCATCCCCATCAAAGCCCTCATTTCTCCACTCACTGATCCGGCGTAGTAACAAAGAATCACATAAAAAAAATTCAACGATGAGGAACCCATCTTCTTCAACCAAGAAAACTGCTACTGCTACTACTACTACTACTACTACACCATGCTGCAGCAAAGTTGGAATTAAGAGAGGGCCATGGACACCAGAGGAGGACCGGCTCTTATCAAACTACATCAAGAAAGAAGGCGAAGGACGGTGGCGGACACTGCCTAAGAAGGCAGGCCTGCTTAGATGTGGCAAGAGTTGTCGGCTCCGGTGGATGAACTATCTCCGGCCGTCTGTTAAGAGAGGCCGGATAGCTCCAGATGAGGAAGATCTTATCCTTAGGCTTCATAGGTTACTCGGTAACAGGTATTAGTCATAATCTTGGATTGTATGTATATACAGATTGGGGAGTACTGGTGACCTGTTCTTGTTTCTCTAGTTTCAAGATGCATCTCTTGTTTTGTGATTCGACATAGCTTTTTTTCCTTTTTTAAGTGTCTTCCTCCTCATAACATTTCCCTGTCAAGAAACTTACCTATGTGACTTTGGTATGGATTATAGTACCGATTTATTCAAAATTTTGACTGGTTTAAAAATTTAGGTTTTATTTACTTTTCCTTTCTATTCGATATGTGACATTGATATTGATTATATTACCGATTTATTCAGAATTTTGACTGGTTTGAAAATTTAGGTTTTATTTCCTTTTCCTTTCTATTCGATACGTGACTTTGGTATTGATTATATTACCGATTTATTCAAAATTTTGATTGGTTTGAAAATTTAGGTTTTATTTCTTTTTCCTCTCTATTCGATATGGGTTTCTCGTCATTCTTATTTATGTGAAGTATTAGGGTTTTTCTCTTTCAAAAAATCTTATACTTGTTGGCTCCTATAATTCTTTTCGAATTGTTAACTAAATTAAGTTCTACAACTATATCTCATTTTAGGGTATCTTTTTGGTTTTTCAGTGATTTTTTTTTTCTCTGTAATCTGTTCTTTATCTATCTGAGCGAGTAGGTAAGAGATATATGGGTAGGTTGCATATGATAGTTAGATTCTTAGGTGAACATACAGATGCTAAGTCCAGGTATGTTAGATTCTTAGGTTTGGCATGTTAGCTTTTGCTTCATAAATGCTAAAGTACTTAAATCGCGGCTGTTTGCAGGTCCTCATTTTTCTTGATTTCAATTATCAAAGATTAATATAATCAGCTAGAAAATTGATGGGTCTTAAATCTTTTGTGTTGCTTCTGCTTTTCCTTTTTCAGATGGTCTTTGATAGCTGGGAGGATACCAGGGCGCACAGACAATGAGATCAAGAACTACTGGAATACCCATCTCAGCAAAAAGCTCATTAGCCAAGGGATTGATCCAAGAACCCACAAGCCATTGAACCCTAACCCTAATTCCTCACAAGTTATTGCCAAAGATCCAAACCAAAATATTGGCTCTAGATCTGTTCATTTGGAAGAAACTGGCAAGACCTATCGAGTCATGGCCTCTAAAGTGAGCCAAAATTTCCATATGATGATGAACTTGGATCATGATTATCAGCAGACAAACCCAATACTTGTTGATGATGGTCCTGATAAGTGGCTTGATTGTGATAGTCTTATTATGGAGCTAGAAAGTGGTGATCAAGGACAAAACAATGCAGAGCATAATTACATTGAAAATGGAAATGACCACGACGCTTTCTCTTTGTTTCTAGATTCTTTGATCAATGACAATGAAAATCTGCTCATGAATCATCATCAACAACAAGAACAAGAAGAACAACATCAACACTCTAATATGATTGCACCTATTGTTTCTTCTGCACAAACTTCCAACAATACCGCTGCTATTTGGGAAGTTGAAGTTGCATCTTCAATGGCTGCCGTTGGCGAAGAAGATGTTGATTTAAAATAGCAATCTATCTGCCTGATCATGTACACATACAAATGTATTAAGAAAATCAATTATTAAGCTTGATTATCATCTAAATTTATCATGTAATGTTGTGCCACATTGTTGTGCTTGCTTTTGCATCTACATCTGTTTAAGTTGATAGAATGGATGTATTTGTTCTTCATAGTCATCAAGATGAACTTTGTTTATTTCATATATATGTATCGAGTCTTTTGAGATATCAATGTATCATGCCGAAGACTAAGAGAAACTAGTTTGCTTTAAGATTAAAATGTCTCTGAAAAAGTACAATGTGAGTATGCTCTCTTCTATTAACCTATGTGCATTTGATGTATTGATTACCTACCCTCTCTTTTCTTATATGCGCAAAACTAATGATATATAGAGAAGTTACCTGAAAAGAAATGACCGTATTGAGTAAGAATAAATATGATAGTTTGATGTATTATTATGCATAGAACAAGTTATATAGGTTTCACAATTAAGTATAACTACTAATATTAGAGATGGGTTTTATGTTTCACAATTAAGTACAAATACTAATATTAGAGATGGGCTATACTAATTTATTCAAACATATGCGCATGAACAAACATTCAAGCAGCTAGATCCTAATTCCTTACAGCCTTTAACATGCTATTGCGTTCACGGTTGTACATGCATGGATATAAGGGCAAACCTTGAGTTAACCAGAGTTTAGTTGGATGTTGTGTGTGTGTGCATGCGTTTATAACTATTGGTGCATATTAACCAGACTTTTAGAAACATTTGGATCTTCCAGTTATTTTTATTTTCGCTCTATGATTCCTTAATTCACATAGTAATGTTGATTTTACATGAATACATATAAGCTTAGATACATGTATGCTGGATTCGGACACGAAAAGTTGCATTATCTTATACACACATGGATTAAGTAACTTAACTCGAACTAATACATAAAATTCATATCAACAAAAGGATAGTTGACAAAAACATGAATATACCAATGTAGTGTTGGTTCAATGATTAAACTGGCTAAAGTTTCAAAGCGTTCTCTTGATAAAATTTAGGGTTCGAAACTTTGGACTCACCCTTATTGAAAGAACTTTTCAATAAACAGCTTCCTGACTTAAACAATATTAGTATTATACTGAAAGAGTGCGACGATACCCGACTCAAATACAAAAGAATATGAATATGAAGTTATTGATTGTAACAGTGTTTATCCTCAAGCAAGATACCAGATTCACATGCAAAATAATATGAATATGAAGCTAATGATTGTAACGGTGTTTATCCTAGATTAATGACTCAAGTTCTGAGTTAGAATGTACCATATCATATGCTGACATTTATAGAACATTGTTTACAAGTGCTTTGCATCTTCCAAAAAATCAAATTCTGTATAAATTTTCTATTAGGAATCAATTTTTATTCATTTTATTCTTTAGAAAATAGTTGACTTGTTGAAATGACTAGTTAAAGTTGATCAAGTTTGATGAATTCATCTTCTGCAACAATAAGTTTTGATACTGAAACATCTCTTACATCGATGAGACCAAAGGAAATACACCTAATTGCTTTCCTAGATGTAACACATTATGAATTAGCTAGCTTACCTAGACCGGCCAACATTGTGATTTCGGCGTCGTCTCTTGCGCTGCACGACTGCAATCGGCAGACATGACGGACGACTTTGAAGCCAGTTATTAGACATCTGCAAAGAACCGCATACCCTAAAACTTAGAGAGCCCCTAACAAAATATCATTACTGAAGGTTAGACTAAGCCTGTACTTGAAAGGAAAGGAAATAATGAGGGGATGAGGACAGATTTGCTTATGTGATTGTTTTCTTATATAATTTTGATAAAATTATTAAGGCTTTCTTTATTTCGCAAATTTTTTTTTAACAAATGTCTTTTATATTTTTAATATTTAAAAATTTGATTAATGAAAATTATTTTTCATCAAATAAAAAATTAAGCTATTTTTACGAAATAACTTCTTTTTCAATAGAAAAACAAATTTTTAGATTTTGATAAAATTATTAAAATAAATCATAAAAATATCGTATAAATACATATCATAAATCTATCAAACTATTACCAATATCTTTAATCACTCGTGAGCATTACAGCTACTGACAACCGATAATAATCATCAAAATTTATTATTTCTATAAGTTATATTTTTATATACTCAACGATGAATGATAAATAAAAATTATTTTTCTTAATGAATATTTCTCATATATAAATTATGTTTTATTGAAACAAATGCAGCTAAATATTAGATTTAATTAGGAGGTTGTTTATCTTGTTCGTAACATATGAAGGGCAGATAAATGGCATGCGTATGAGAGGTTGATGCAGTAATTGAGTAGGTAGCATATGGAAATGGAGCAGTATTTGACGAGTGGGTGGCATCCTGAACCGTGCATTGGATTGTTTTGGTACAAATAAATAACCCCTTTCTAGAGGGGTAAACAGGTTAATTCATGCGAATTTGGATTTTGATCTGATTATCTTCAAATCAAATTGATTTAAATTTTTTTTTTTTCAACAAGTTCAGATTGAATTATTTTGGATTATCAGTAAATTGAATTGAATTATTGAGTTAAGATATGCAAAAGAATTCAAATCATTTTTGGATCTCAGATTGATTCAGTAGTCATTTTAAAATAAAAAAATTATTTTTATTTTTTAAATAAATTTTAAATATAATACTTTAAAATGAGTCACACTCAAGTCCACCTATAGGTCAAATTAAGATCATATTTAACTTAAATTTTTTTTGAATCATTTCAAATTTAAACCATTTTAAATTTCCTCATAAATCTAGTTTGAATCATTTCCTTTTAAATAAATTTAAATTGAATTTTCAAGTGTAGCTAAAAACTGCCACCTCTCACTTTCTAAAATGTGCTATAGAGGCCACGCTACTATATAAAATCTGCTAACACTAAACTGAATTAAACTCGGCAATTATATATCCATAAACACAGCTACGCAGCTCTAGAACCATTATTGAGTTAAGCTAGCTAATACTTGCTTAGGTTAATTAACTCATACATTTTAATTCTACTGTGATAGGATAGTAGTCAAACCCAACTAGAAATTCCATCATTTAAGCATTGAAATAAACTATATAGAACAAAGCGTTGGGATAAAAAAAAACAAAAATAGATGATGCAATTATATATCTAGATACACAGAGTCATATAATTATGAAGTTGAGAGTACAAATATCAATTAGAGTCAAATTAATAATTAAAAAAAACGTAACATAATTAGAAGTGGAAATAATACATAGATATGAATTTTATAATGATGAAGAACAAAACTTGGTTTAGCGTTTTGAAACACTGGTTGATCTGTAATGAACAAGAAGTTAATAATAATGACAAACCTATAGGTTCACAGGTTGTTTATACCAAGAAAGAAAAAATGGAAAAAGAGAGAAGCTGATTTCCCACTGCCAAGTTAAACATAACAAAGAAGAAGCAACTAAAGTGATCACAAGTGAAGGATCATATATATACTAACCTGAAAGTGGAAATTAATGCATAAGAAGCTCAAGGAACTAATCTTGGTGGTTGTTTCACATGACATGGAGAACCAGTGTAAATGGGGCAGCAGATCATTGAAAATGTAACAGGAAATTATCATCAATTTAGGAAGACTCCAAAACATGATTTGTAGGTAGAAAAATGAAATGGGTTTACTTTAATTAGAATTCATGGAATCATAGTAGTAGTACTTTTGGTAGTGTGAGAAATTTTATATAGGTCACATGCTTATCAGACAAGTGGCTGACCAAACCTTCTATTGAGAAACTCTTGGTTTCATTATCATGGACCTACCCTTCTTTTAAGAATTTCTTTAATTTTCCAACTGCCCATTTTTGTGTCTCTTCTGGTCTAGTTCATCAGGAAAAACAAGCAAAAATTCAGTTGGTTGACTACTTAACAGCCACTTCTAATTAATTGATTTCTTGCTCATGAATCAATTAATTGTTGGAGTTATGGAACACTTGAAGTCAACATATTTAGGGCTCCTTTTGTTTAAGGTGGGAAACGAAAATGGAAATGTGAATGATTATTTTTACTTATATTTGATTCATTTTGATTGATTGTGAAATGAGAATCAGATTTCATTTAAATATATTTAGTTGAATATGAAATAGAAATGAGAATCAATTTTATTTTTTATATATAAATATTATTTTATCAATATTAAAAATATATAAATATTATTTTATAAATATTAAATAATATTATGAAAATAAAAAATGTCAAATAATAATAATAAATTATTATAAATATAAATAAAAACAATTATTATTATAAATAAAATAATTATTATTATATTATAAATGATTTAAAATATAAATATTATATATTGTAATAAATAAATTATTATAAATTATAAATAATAAATAAAATAATAATTATTATTATTATAAATCATTTAAATATAAATATTACATACTATAACAAATAAATAATTATTATTAATTTTTAGAAATTATAATATTTGAAAATAATTGTATTAATTTAAAAATTCATAAATTATAAAAAAATAATAGCAATGAAATATTGATGGCACATAACAACAAATCAAATTGTAAATAAAACTATAAATTCAAATAAAATAATAGAGAATCATTCTGATTACAAATAAAATAATAGAAAATCCCTAGATTGCAAATAACATACTAAAAAGTCATTAACCATAATATTATCCCTTGCAAATAAAATTATAAGTCCAAGTAAAATGTTAAAAACTCATGAAATTTAATCAGATCCAAGTTTAAGTAAAATACCATATAATATTATCCTAAACATATCACATTCTAGAGACTTCATGAGAATCATAAAAAATACTAGTAATATATTATTTTCTGACACTAAATGGAGGTTGATGAATACTCTTAACTTGTTTAGTTCAACTGTAAAAATATCTGCAACTTGTAACACCTCAATGCTTGATAAGTTATCAATTTGAAGTAATTCATTTAATATATTATTGTTTTTCTCAACTATATCTTATTCATGTTCCTCTGCACGTGACCATGCACTTGTTATTGTTCCAAGTTGAGTATTTATATTATGCATGAAAGAGTTAAAGTTGGCTGCACATTTATAAAGGTAGTACCCGTGCTTGACTCTTCATATTCATTTGGCTACTTAGTCACTTCCTTGTATTTTCTTTTCAATATTTTAGAAGAATGAATTGCTGATTGAGTTATAAAAATTTCATTTTTTTCATTTTCCTTATATGTTGGATTTGTTTTATTAGTCATTTTTTTTCCATTTTTTCTATAGCTTCTTCAAAAGTTTCAATAGTTTTTCCAGTTGCTTTGTCCTTGCCCACCAACTCTCCAATTTCATAAAACAAAGGAAAAGATACACCCCAAGGTCCCTTTGCATCCTTATGGGTCTGTAAACATGACAAAACAAAAGACAAATATTTGAGATATTTTAAAATGAGATAAGCATACTAATGTTCATTACTAACAACCAAGTTACTCATGTCACCTATATATAAATTCTATAATGACACATTATGCTACAAAAGAGATAATAATTAATATAATCTAGTGCTCATAAGATGAAAATTACAGTCTCATTACCTGACACTATTCCTCATAAACAATCTTTTCACACTGTATCATTTTTCTTGCATCATTCCAAGTAAAACCAGATTTACTCAATATTTCAACTATGACATTATGTTTCGCTTTCATAATTTTCCCCCTCGAATCAATATATGAATTAGCTCTCAAACCAAATAAAGGAAGTTTTTCATTCATTAATTATTCAACTTGTATCAAGTAGTCATTTTTTCAAGTATTACCTTGTTTAAATTTAGATTTTGTAACCACCATTGTAAGCACTATATTGAAATGTGAACCTCTTCGGCAGTTCAAACCCTTTTGTTTTTGCCTCTACCACAAATTGGTTGGCTATTTCTAATAAAGTCCATCCTTAAAGAAAAAGAAAATTAATAATCTAAAAATTAGCAATTTATAAGATATATAGACAAGTTGATAATTGTAATTTTTCTTTTAATTGACAAGATGACCTACATGTTATGCAATGATATTGTTAATTTATATGTATAATCTAGCCAAAAAAAAAATCTCATTCAATCAATTATTGCACTATCATTTTCTTGCCATTCTGATTCATTGAAACAACACATGGAAAAAATATAAAATCATTAAAAAACTTGCTAATATTTCATTGATCACAAATACATGGCAAAAACAACAATAAAAGTGACTTTGTGACTACTCTTCCAAGCACATTGATCACAAGTATTTTATTAAAAAACTTACTACCATATTACAAAGTTAGCACATAGTCCTCTCTTATGCTAAACTTTCTAAATTTATAATGCACTATAATCTATTAGAGTAAACTTTCCAATTATTGAATATTTGTTAGTCAAGTGAGTTTTTAAAATTAGTCCAATGACCTGATGTTTGAATTGTTGAGATGAACTTCATTTCATTTTCATCATCACTATCATCATCTTTCACATATTCTCCTTCATAAGGTTCTTTAATATTTGTTGGCATATTTCTTGTAATTAAGTTATGTAACAAACAACATGCCATAATAATACACCCATAGGCCCTAATTGGATGATAAGAGCAATTTCTAAGAATAGTTTATTGTCCCTTAAACAAACTGAACCATCTTTTTGCTACATTCTAGCTTTGGAATGTTTCATGTCGAAATACTTTGTCGCAGTTTGTGATCATTTATCACCTCTCCACTTGTCAAGGTGATAGCATTTCCCTTGATATAGGGCAAGAAACCCCTTACCATTAGTGTATCTAGCATCCACCAAATAGTAACAACCTTCACATATAATACAATATATTCAACATCTTACATTATAAGACAACTGTTTTTAACTAAAGAAATATTATTAATTAGTATTACCTTGAGAGATTTTTAAACTATTAGGGCTCGCATTTCGAAGGACACGACCATCATGTGTCGAACCCTCCCAACCAGGTAGCACATATACGAATTGTATATCAGTTGAACAAACACCTAAGACATTCATTGCAATGTCACCTTTCCTTGCTAGATGTTTAGGTCTCTCTTTAACGAGCATTGTCGCATTAATATAAGTATCATCTAGTGCTCCTAAGCAATTATGCATAGAAAGGAAAAAGACATATACTGATTTAGTCCGTAAATTATTTTTATTAATTATTTTATAAGTTACATGTATATTTTATGTGCATTAAAATATTTTCGTCTATTATATGTGCAATCATCAGTCATTGGTGTAGGCTTTTTTAATAACTCATGGTGCAACTTCAAACTAGCTTTTAGACAATGGTTGAATTGTCGGCTCACACTTTCTTTACTTCTAATGAAATAAGTAGATATTGTCCTATTTTTCTGATGATGAGATAAAATATATAAAAATATAGCAATAATCTCCTCCAATGACATATTACAAGTCCCTTGTAAACTACCAATATCCCTAAACATCTCACAAAGTATCTCAAATGTTTGTTCATACGAAGTTCACTTTTACACATTTTATCACTCTCACATATTAGCATACTTATATTTGCTAATCAAAACTTCTTTCTATATTTTTTCTCTCTCTTAATTGACATCCACTAATAATGGTTACACCCGTCATATACCAAGTAATGTATATAATAAGAAAAATAGTGATAACAAAAATTAAAAATTGCAGCAGTTGAGAATTGCACTTCATTCTTAATGTGAAACCTAAACGAGACATTTCTTTTTTAAAAAAATGCAGTTAATTATAATAGGTTAAAACTATAAGAGACATACATATCAAGTTTGAAAGACATATATAGAGCTTAGGGATTTAGAAATGGACAATTTCTTGCATGTGCAACAGTTTTGCAAGAGGCAATAATGTCAATAAAGAGACTTTAAATTCTACGGATAAGTAATGTCTCAAAGTTAGCAAAAATGTCATTATTTGTATAAATAAAAAACACATTCTTTCCTTCGGATAAGGAACACAGACTGTCTGAAAAATGGGTTTTAGCTAATATTTAGAAGAACGGGTTTATCACAATACATTTTAACTGTGACAATATAATCCAATTTTTGGGGGAAAAAAAAAAAACAGGCTAACAGTTGATAAAATACAAGCAAGTAAATACACTTTAGGTCTAGCAAAAAGATTCATCTGAGAAAGCTTTTTGAAGATGGGATCCTAAACATGGTCCTCCACTACCCTTGGAAAAGGGGATTCTGGATATGCACATTTCATTGTAGTCCTAAATACGGTCCTAAAATTTAAAGTTTCAAATTTTAATTACATTGCCAGGAGATATGCATGTAAAATTAAGACTAATACCAATGCAAATGTTGGTTTGGGAAGTGAAATTAAAAAGGAAAGTAGAATATGGGCTTGGAGTTACCAGATATGAAAGAGAAAAAAGGTTAAGAAGAGCCTTGAGATTTGCCTTAATATGTATTTTGGTCTCTAATATTCTTAAATTAACAAATTTTTAATCCATATACCGAAGTGTAATTAAAATTTGAAATCAAAGAAGCAAAGTTCATTAAGACCAATTTTGGCAAACTTGATATCATGGTCAGTTAGTAGGAAAATTCATAATTTTTGGAGTTTTATACATTTCTTTATTTAGTTGAAGTTTTCTCATGTGCGTCTTACTAAGTTATTGATTTCATCTGCAATTTCTTTGAGCTATTTTGAGTTCATAATTAACCCCCATCAAAATTCTTAAATTTTCCAATTGATCTAATCTCAGTTGGTAATTTCATTTTCTTTTCTCTATTGATCAACTTGATACGAGGAAATGAATATACACTAACCATCATATAGACCAACAGGACAATAACAGAGCAGTCCTCTTTCAATGCATAAATATGTCAGACTGCCAAAAGGTTCTTCATTTCAAGATTATAATGATGTCAACTCTATTATTTTGCAGGTAAACAGTACAGGTGTTGGTGCAATCATCATAGACCAAAGAGCTTTAAAAGGCTTCAAAGCTAAAGGTGGTGCAGTGAGTCCTTAAAATCTTAGATAAGCTCTTACAATGGCTGAACCTTGCAATGACTAAATAAGCAGCGACTAAAATTCTCAGAAGGTAACCATTTATGGGTAACTAACACTTCATATGAATATGAAAAATAACATGTGCTTCTATGAAATTGCTAGAATAATATGAAGGATAACAAAATGTAATGAAATGAATGAAAATGCACATTGCTACAATAATTTGAAAGATAACAATATGTAATGAAATGAATGAAAATGCAATAGAATAATACATAGAAAAGTCATCTCTACATTCTGTTACTTCTGAATATAACTATGGATTCAGTTAACAGACGAGAATGCAAGCTTGTTAAAAGGTATTTGTCAGCAGACTTATGAGATGACTGAAATTTTTAAAAAAATTCTCAAATAAGCAAGGCACCGAGCATGAAATTTTTTTTTTTTTTAAAAAAAATCTCAGTCAATTTGATTTGGTTGACTTCAAATTGTGAATCATCATTTGTATCGTGAATGCAAATCCTGTTACAAACTTGGACATTGAGGTACTCGCACCAATAATGTTCATGTCTAAATAGTCTAATACAAGATATGTAAACCCTATCAGTATTGATTCTTATCAAGAACTAAGCTCTCACCTAGGAAAAGGAAAGTCAGAAAACTTGTATCTTTACATACAAAATACCCATAAATTTGAAACTAAAGATGTTAACAAAGCAAAAGGAAATGAATACTTGCAGGAAACTATGAGTTGTGCCTTGTGCAAAAATGAAAGAGAGCGGGATAATGAGTGGCAAGGAAGAAAGAAAAAGGTGGCGAGAAGACGAGGCGGCAAAGAGAATGGAATGATGATGAAACTATGGTTGTTGGCTTGAAACTGCAAATTATTGTGAGATTAAGGATTAGAGTTTGGGATTCCTGTGAGAGATGAGCAGCTGGGAAAAGGAATCAATTTTTTGATTGAGAGCAAACGTTAGGGAATGAGCGATTCCCATTCATGGGCCAATGAAACTTTCATTCCTGGGCTTATTTTGTTAATCCAAACAACAAGAATAGGAATGGGTCATTCCCATTCTTGAGCTTTTTACGTGAACCAAAAAACCCCTTATTTTGATTGTTCTCTTTGACATGTAAAAAGAGGGTTCTGTAACCGAAAAAGGGAGGGGGAGGGGGAGGATTCACCTTCTCTAGTGGATAATTAATAATTATTAATGAAGATAAAATAATTGACCTTTTAAAGGAAAAGGGGAGTAAATTCCACCAATTTATCTCTTAACTTATAATTTATGTACTTAAAAATCTCTAAATGATAAAAAATAATTCAAAATTTCTTTAGCAAAAAATTACATATTTTTGTCCAAAAAAATTGCATATTTGAAATTTGATATGATGCTCAACTTTATTTTTTTCTATGACAGTTACCCTATATTTTGTGATAAATTTTATAGTGATGAATTTTATAATACTGTCAAATAACGCGATTTAATCCAATAATAAATAATAACTTTAATATAATTCAACGACATTTATCTTATTTAATATAATGGTGAATAAAATTATATTACAGTATAATAATATAAACAACACTCTAATTTTCATCTTTATTTGATTCCTCCAATATTTGACCATCTCTTCTTTGCTTGCACGTACCCGAGCTCCATAACCCTTATATTCAATTTTACATTTCAACAAATATCTTCTATACAAAGAAAATACCAATCATTTCTTGCTCAACGAAAAGTTGCAATCTCTATTAATGACTTCCATAATACTTAAAATCAGAGTCATGTGCTCAAGAATCTAACCGTACTGTGAGTCCCTTCATCATTTCACCCCACCTTTCTCCTCCTTTACCAGTTTCTATTTAATACTTTCATTTTTTTAGCTCGGTGTCACGCCGTGGCCTCTTCATATAATGTCCATTATTTCTATAAACAGTGAAACAATTGCAGAAATTTTTATTGATAGTAAATCATGGCATGAATTTATTCATGGAAAGAATTATCCATAATCCTTGTTAGACTTTCAAATTATGTTAAGGAGCTTGCAAGCTGCAACAACTCTCATTATTGAGTCATATTCTGCTTTACTAATTTCCACTCCTTACTCTCACTTCTCCAAGTCCAAATTGTAGCAAATGCAGAGCCAACCCGTGTTTTTTGCTGATTTCACCACCTCCTCTTAAATTAAACCTAAAATCGCACTTGTACAGGCTTCCACATTTATTATCCTATCAATTTTCGCATCTGTCTACGGCGGTTACGAGTAAAAGGGGCGGCATCGTTTCCGTGTCAAAGGAGAGGGATGAGTCCGAATGGCTGACGTACAACAGTATCTCAAACGATGTTCTTTATCTTGCAGAATATTTTACACAATAAAAAATATTTTACAAAATTATTAAATATAAAAAATGAAGAAATTTATATAATTTAGTAAATTCTGGTATTTTTAATTTTTATTTTGTTTTATCTAATAAATATTAATACTCAATAAAATTAAATAATTATTACGAGATGAAAGAAAAAAAATTTTAATAAATAAATAAAAATAATAGATATCAATTAATGTCTTATATAAGAAATTAAAATATTTTAATAACAATAAGAGTAACGAGTGAAGTTTGACTTTCAATATGTAAAAAGTTAAATCAACTCTTTACTTTAAAATAAAAAAAATAGATAAGATATTGAAGATCATTTTTTTTTATTGACTCTTTAAAGTAAAAAATTTTATTTAAATAAAGAGCCTGTTAAAAAGCTCTAAAGATGTTTGAATAGATATAAATATTGGATTTGATTTTATTTAGAGAATTACAAAGACACCCCTGAGATTGGTGGATTTATGTATTAGGCAATTATGCAATATATTTCATCTTTTTCTTTCATTTTTCTTTTCTTTCTTCATTTTATAAATAAATTCTATAAGTGAATGTTATATTTCAAATCTCACTAATCTAATATCCTCTTCTCAATATTCAAAAAAAAATGTTTTTATCTTTCTCCTTTTATATATATATATATATATACTGTTATCATTATTTTTTTTATGTGAATATAAATTTTTTTATATATGTAAAGACATGATTTAAATATTATTATTAAACTTTAAGAAAATATTTTTTATATTTAAATATTACATTTTTATGTGTAATATATTATAATAAAGTAGGAATAAATTAAATAATATTAGAGTTCAATTAAATTTATTATTATTATAATTAATTAATAAAATTATATTAATTTATTTATATTATAAAATTTAACAATTAAAATATTTCAAAATTAGTGGAATATAAAAATTGATTTAAAAAATTTACATAAATTTAAATAAATAATATCAAATAAATATATGTGTAACATGCATATTAACAATTTGCATATATAGAATAGCTAAAGCAAATAGAAATTATAAGTTTTATACTTGACACATTATTAGATTTATAGTTTTAATATTTTAATACATTACCAATAATAACAAATAATTGTGTGACATAGGTCATATTTTTAGATATTTAATAAGCTTTTATAATTATCATTTGTGTTTAATTCTTTATATATCTTAAGTTCTTAAAAAAATTTTATGCTCTCTTTTTTAGCCTGCATAATTATTTTACATATTTATAATTATTAAAACCTTATATATTATTTACATTTTTAATAAAGTATTTTTATATTTAAGTACGAGAAATATATTGTATGATATAATAGGATTGAATTAAAAAATATTAGAGTTGCATAAATTTATTATTATTATAATTAATTAATTAAATTATAATAATTAATTTATATTATTAATACAAATATTTTAAAATTAATAAAATATTAAAATTAATTTAAAAATTCTGATATAAATTTAAATAAATAGTATGAAATAAATATCTATGTAATGCACGGATAATAATTTTTTTTAAAAGCAAGAAAAATAGAAAATCAAAGATGTTTTTCCATAATTCTAGTTTTGGAGTACTAATTTTAAAAGCTCCATTTTGAAAATTGCTTAGTAAACAAAAAGTGAATTTTTTTTGGTCAAAGAGCAACTTTGCCATAAAGTGAGTTGGGGCCGTACAAATTCTCTCGCAAAAATCCTTTAATGACAACAATAATAAAGTGGAGAAAAAGAAGGGTATTATAGACCATTCATACATTTAGCATTTAAGAGACTATGGTGATAGCCATATGGGCTGTAGCTATAAGAGCTCCTATATAATATATATAGAAAGAATTAATTTAACAAATAAATAATTAAATAGTGCTAAGACTTTTTAGATCTCGCCAAATACCTTAAAGATACAATTTAATTATATAATAATTGACGATGATATAAGTATTCATATTGTTATATATTGGAAAAAAAATATTGTTATATTAAACAATCAATTTAAAATTTAATGCTTGATTAAAAAAATTATAAACAAAAACTTGTCATATGGGCAAACCAAAATTCACAATAAAATTTCAAGTTTGAATTTAAGCTTTAATTTCTCAAAAAGAGATTAAGGAAACCTTAGAGTGAATCAGCATATATACTTTGAATTGAATTTGAGATTCTCTTAACTCAGCTCAATACATTTGTTACATAATAAAATATTTCAAAATGTATGGAGATATATATATAATGGTTATATTTCATTATCATAAAAAATATAGAGTAAATCTATATAATTAGTTTTTTTTTTTTTTTATAATGAAGATGAATCTTGTCAACAAATATAGGAGTCATAGTATTAGTTTTTTTTTTTTTTTTATATAATGAAGATGAATCTTGTCAACAAATATAGGAGATATCATAACATTAAAAGTTCACAAGTACTTGTTTCATTTAAGGGAAAATAAAAATTGTAAATAATTTATTGATCCAAACATAATAATTTCTCATACTAGAAATGATGTGGAATATATGACTCAAATGTAAAAGAGAATTTTTATTTTTTTGAAGAAAAATCATAATTATCTCATTTTTTTAGCCTAAGTATATTTTTTAATGGATAAAAAATAAATTGAAAAACATTGGAATTTTTTTCAATCTCGTATTAGGGTAACACACTAAATCACCCAATTGATAACTATTTCACCTCTTAATAATAATAATAATAATAATAATAATAATAATAATATTATTATTATTATTATTATTATTATTATTATTATTATGTACTCCTTCTAGTTTAAAAAATTATCAACATCCAATTTTCATATTATTTAAAAAAATATTTAATATTTTATCAACTCGTCATATATAATATATTTTTTTATTTATATTTTTAATTATATTTAATTAAAAAAATAAATATATATTTTTTTTAATTTAAAAAATAATGAGAATAAATTAAAAAATTATTTATAAATATTTTTAATTTAATAAAAATAGATGTATATTTTTAACATCTTTTTGAGCCTAAGGACTAATAAAGGGGAAAGAATGAAGGATTTTGTGTCCGTAATTCATCCATAAAAGATTCCAGCTGTGGAAGTTATGCCATACTTCCCTTTTGTTTTCTTCAACCAACCCTATGCAAAGACTCACTGCCTACTGCAGAGGTTGCGGCCCAAAACTCCCTCATGGCCACCACTTCTTTTTTTCTCTACCAGTTCGGTCAACGTCGATTATCTCCTTCCTCCTTCAGGTCATTCTTCTACATACCCACTTGCTTGGCTCTCTTCACTTCTCTCTTCATTCTTTTTTACATCTCCACTACCTCCAATATCTTCTCTTATCACCACCATCATCTCTCCACTCTTCGCTTAAGATCACATATCCCATCTGGGTCCTCGTCAAAATCTCAAGAAAGCGTCCCAGTTCCATTTCTTGATGATTCTAAGAGCCCATTTGTTCATCTGCCTAGAATTAGTCCCTTGAACAAGAATGGTGGTGGTGGAAATCGAAGTCGACGGTATTCCGGACTTCATTTGGGCAATGAAGGTATGTCTAATTATGGAGTATAGCTCTGTTCTTGCTTTGTTTCTTGAGGTTGTATGATGTTTTGTAGCATATGTACGAGTTAGAAATTCATTTGGTTTCTCATGGTATGTAACTTTTTTATAGATTTATTTATGTCAAAAATGGGTGTGGCATATCTAAATTTGGAAGTCAATATGCATAGTTTTCCATTTACTCGTATCTGATTTTATTTCTCTCTTCTTCTAATTCTTGGCATATTTAATTTGTAATATGCTCAGTTTGCAAGTTAATAGTTAGTAGCCTTCAAAAGTTTATAGCGAATTGTTCAGTAAAAGTGCAAGAGAAGACCGAGAGGAGCAATGTGCAGAACCAGTTTCTTACTAATTGTGATTGCTAGGCTAAGTGGTAGTCAACTAATCATTAAGGAAGTCGATGACTGAAATCTCCTGGAGAAATTTTTATTCATGATGGCAAAACATTCAGAGAAGTTGGATTTGTGAATGTAGAGTCTGAAGAGACATGTGGCATATAATCCGTTTGGAATTCAGAAGCCAAAAAGGAATCTTCTGTCAATAATTATATACTATATGGGCCTAATCCTGTTTCTTCTGAGCTTTGTGTGGAAGGTGTTTCTTTTCCCCTTCTCTTATTTCCCTTGGTAGTATGCTTAGTAGTTTCAAAATCCCTTGGAATCAATGTTGAGAGGTAACCGAGTCTGTGAAGCATTGATTTATGAATATATTTGGCAGGAAAAGTCAGCATTAACAATTATACGCTGGAAAAAGGTTAAAATATTTAGAATATGTTAATTATCAGTGCAGTTATATTGAAGTCTTCGTGTTTCTAATATTATGTCAGAGGGCATATGCCATCTGATTTGGAATATGCTGGTCTATTATGTTCTAATCTTGGTGCATCATAGTAATGTTTAAAAATTTCCTGTTGTGTTGAATAAATTCTGAGATTATGTTTTCCTGTTTTCAAAATGTTCTCATGCCAGTTCCTTTCAAGTGCCTTTTTCAAAGTTGAGAATTTCTAGAATATGTTCTATACCATTAGTCTGAGTTATTAAGCATTGATTGAATCATGTGATCAGTTTGGAGCTAAAACAACTATTGATGTTGTGACATAGTGATCCTACACGAACTTTAGTTAGTGTGCACGAACTTTCTTTTCTTAACCCGACACCTGGATATGCTTGGTTTTTATGATCAGGTATCTATGTAGATGATGAGGTGTTCCATAATAGAGATATCTTTCTTGAAGACTATAAAGAAATGAATAGGAGCTTTAAGATATATGTTTATCCTCACAGGCAAAATGATCCATTTGCAAATGTGTTCTTGCCTGTGGATTTCGAACCTAAGGGTAATTATGCCAGTGAACATTACTTCAAGAAATTCCTTATGAAAAGTCACTTCATCACAAAGAATCCAACAAAGGCAGATCTTTTCTTTCTACCTTTCTCCATTGTAAGTTTGCGGCATGACCCAAGAATTGGTGTTGGAGGTATCCAAGATTTCATCAAAGCATACATCTTTAATATAAGTCGCCAGTATCCCTATTGGAATAGGACTGGTGGAGCTGACCATTTTTACGTTGCTTGTCATTCCATTGGACGGTCAGCAATGGAGAAAGCAGAGGAAGTGAAATTTAATGCTATTCAAGTTGTCTGCTCTTCGAGCTATTTCCTTTCTGGATACATTGCCCACAAAGATGTGTCACTGCCACAAGTTTGGCCTAGAAAAGGCGATCCTCCTAACCTTGCTTCATCAAAGAGGTCAAACTGTTTATTTCAATTTTGATTTTTTATCTATCACATATTAATACACTTGTAGTAGGAAAGTTGTATCTATCTGAAAACATGCACAGCAAATAGTCATTGCTACTGCTAGAGTTCTGTTGATTTTGTCTGGATGTATTCAATTGAGTGATGTGTTAACAGGAAAAAGCTTGCCTTTTTCGCTGGATCAATCAACTCCGCTGTCCGTGAAAGGCTTCTTGAAGTGTGGAGAAATGACTCTGAGATCTTTGTCCATTTTGGCCGGCTCATAACTCCTTATGCTGATGAGCTACTGGGGAGCAAGTTCTGCCTCCATGTCAAAGGCTTCGAAGTAAACACAGCTCGTATCGCAGATTCACTATATTATGGATGCGTCCCTGTTATCATCGCCAACTATTACGATCTTCCATTTGCAGACATTCTAAACTGGAAGAGCTTCTCAGTTGTCGTTGCCACTTTAGACATTCCATTGCTTAAGAAAATCCTTGAAGGAATAAGTCCTCACAAGTATTTGATGTTGCAGAAGAATGTGTTGAAGGTGCGAAAGCATTTCCAGTGGCACCTTCGTCCAGTTGATTATGATGCTTTCTACATGGTTATGTATGAACTGTGGCTCCGAAAAAGTTCTGTGGGGGTTCCCTGTTTTACATCTATGGTTTCCAATCAATCACCATAAATTTTTTTTCATATTTTTCTCTTCAGGATTAGTAGCTTCCAATTGCGTTGTCATTTGCAATAAATTAAAAGAATACATATTATTAAATTACATATACTCATTTCTAAAAATAGGATTCTCGTTCTATTTTTATCGAGTAGGAATCATTAGAGGGGGTGGGAAAATGTTAGGAAGAGAATTAAGAGAAGAGAAGCAAGTAATGAAGCAAACGATAAGAGTGTAATTCTCAGACAGACGGGGACAAAACAAAAGCCTATTTTTGAAAAAGACTAACAGTACAGTACTTCCTTCCTGCCTTGCAACTATCAGTTTGTGTCTCGTTCTGACTGTTCACATTTTCAGATTTTCTTTAAAATACATAAAATATTTGATTACGAATTAATTAGATAATAATAATAAAACCCCCAAAAAAAAAAAATTCTTGCGATTTTTCTAAGATTTGATTCGATGTAGCTTTTCTTTCTGTCATCTAAAATTCCCTTTGGTGTAAAATCTTTGTTTTCTTTGTTCGCCGTTTATACTCAATACTCTCACTGTAAAATATATTAATTTATTCCTCCTTCGAGATTTCAAGTCCCGCCCGGAATCTGCGTCTCTCTTCGCCTAAACCGATGCAAACACATGCTAATGCAAATCCAAATCTTACTTGCGCTAAGATCCTTCCGCTGTGATTAAACTTACAGGTAACGTGATTATATAGTTCGTACAATACAATTACACGCTATATTTCGTTTCTAATTTGAAGGAATTGTAATTGGCAATGTATGTGTGTAGGTTTATTAATTGAGGGGATGTTTATCCAGGAATGAATAAAGATGGGGTTCAAATCGAAGATTAAATGGATTGCTTTGTTAGTGTTGATTCTATCCACGGGATCGCTAATCGTTCACCTCTCCATTACCAAGCTTTCCGCCTCCAATTTGTTATCCTATGCTCCTAACAAGCTTTCCGCCGTCCATTTCCCTCCTTTACCACATATTCAGGTCCATTTCTTTCGTTCCTTCCCTATTCTCTATTTATCAGTGTATATCTATGTCTCGGCATTTTGATATTTTTGTTGTATTGGTCATGATGCAGGGTGTTAGATTTGTTAGGAATAAGAAGTTATGGGGTGTTGTGAAGCAATTGGAGCCATTGCAGCCTTATGCCAATCCTAGAAGCTCTTATCCTGGTGACTGGTTCAGCGCATGCTGTCTTTTTATTTATTTATTTCAGTTTGTTCTTGCTATTTGTTTGCTCGATGCATTCAACATTTTATGTGATGGACAACTAGCTGTTCCTTAATAATTCTTGGTGATTAAATGGGTTTCCAATTCCGTTTTCAATAACCTCCAGCTATTATGTTCATCTTTTTTTTTTTTTTCTTTTCTATGGTGTGTATGTCTATGGCGAATTATCCTGACTGCAATAATTTTCTGTTGGTAGCATCAATATTTGTGTATCTTCATGGTTTATTGATTGTTTTCAGTAGATATCATGTGAATCTAATGACTTCTCCTTTTATTTTTTTTTCTCATTTATTTTGAAGGTTTTACTTCTTTGACAATTACACAAGGAATTGAGCAAAAAATTTTTTATAAGTACATTTTTGCGGATTATTTTCAATGATGATTTTATTGTTGGTCTTTTAGTTTTGTTATTTTTGTGCTTGAAGTGTCTTACATGGTTATCCTGATTATATGGGAACCGAAACTGTTCTGTGTCATTTTGATGTTTATATAACTTTCTATTCATTCTTATACATATAACTTATTGCTGTATTGTAGATGCAAGATGTGTAATCTCAATAAGATACATAATCATGCTGGAAATTTTTTTCTTAGGTACTTGTGTGAATTATTTATGCATTTAGTGGTGAAAATTAATTATAATGTCTTGGAGATGATTGTAGTTTAAAATGTCTCTGAGGTGATTGTAGCAAAATCTCCCCAAAGGACGGTGTACCATGTGAACTATTGTTTGTCATATGCTCTTTACACTACTAATAATGATCTTGATATTGCGGAACACAATTTTATTTGTTCATTATTACTTCTAATCTAACAATACTTTACTATTATATGACTACTGGGATGACAATAAGTTTCTTCCACAAGGCTTCGATTATTCTCTTAGGTTATGTTTTGTGGAATAAGAAGATGCTTCCTTTTTGTTGGTCTTTGTTTCTTATTAGATGATCTTATGAGCTTCTTCTATATGTTGTTTAATTTTTCTTGTTTACGCTTTGTTTTTGCAGATCCAAATGAAAAGAACAATGGTTATATTTATGCAAAAATTTTTGGTGGATTTGAGAAGATAAGATCTTCGGTATGGTTCATTTACTTAAAAAATGTAACCTTAAGTATAATATCTAGTGGGAGTTCATAACGTTTTTGTTAATTTTCTAGATCTGTGATCTTGTCACCATATCCAGGCTTCTAAATGCTACTCTTGTCATTCCAGAGATTCAAGAAAGTCGTCAGTCAAAAGGCATTAGGTATCTTGTTGGCACCTAATTAGATTTCTGTTAATTCCCAAGCTGTCATAAGTAAAGCTTACACATTTTGTTTCTTATGCTTTTTTGTTTTCCTAAATTTCATACAGTAAAAAAATCAAGAGTTTTTCCTATCTCTATGACGAGGAGCAGTTCATTGCATCACTTAAAAAGGATGTAATTGTTGTGAAGACCCTGCCTAAGAATTTGAAGGCAGCTAGGAAAAGAAATGAGTTCCCTACATTTAAACCCAAAGGTTCTGCTTCTCCAAATTTTTATACTAAAGAAATTCTGCCTAAGTTGAAAAAAACCAAGGTTATCGGGCTAATGCTTGCTGCCGGAGGATGCTTGCAGGTAGTTAAATATCTTTGTATATTATGCCAAGGCTTTTTATTATTATTATTATTATTATTATTGAATCCTTAAAAGAAAATGGATTATGGCATTTTGAGTGCTTGAACTTATCCTTCGTAGTTGAGAGTCTGAATTATAAATGGAGAAACAAAAATTGTAATCAAGTGCATTTTCACTTATCCTGTAACTCAAAGTGCTGGAATTGATTAAAGTAATATATATTTGCTTTTCTTATTGCTGGAATCGACAAATGAACTATTTAATTCAAAAACAAAATTTTTGCCCTCATGGCACAGGTGTCTCTTCTCCCGTCACCTCACTCCTGCACCTCCCCCTTCCCTTCCATTTCTCCTACATTCTCTCTCCCTAAATCCTAACAATTTTACTTTTCTTTCTTTTTCAATTGATTAAGATTGTTTATTTTTCCAACTTCAATCAACTAAAGCAAATTCATCACATAAAAAAAGGGGGATATAGGATTGAAAAGCAAAGAATGGCCCAGAATGAGAAAAAAAGAAAGAATGGTAGTCGGGTGGGAAATGGGAAAAGGTAAGTAGAGGTGTTATGTGAGAGAAACTATTATTCCACTTTTAAATTAGGAGACTGTTTGGTTTACTTGTTACCGATTGTTATTGATTGTTGATTAATATTAAGTGTTTGGTAAAATTGTTGTTACTAGTTACAGTTTATACACATAATTTTTAGAAATAAATAAATACAACTCAAAGACATATTTATCTTTTTATTTATAAAAATAGAACTTGTTAATGAAAAGTTTCAAAAAACATACTTTTTTGAACTGGAGCTATTAAATAGCCTACTAGTTACTAGCTTTTGTTTTAGATTGCTATTGATATACAAATCAGGCAACTTGTTTTACACCTCTTGCAAATTGAAAATTTAAAGGACTATCAAAAAAGAAAAACAAACATTCCCCTAAATAGTATGGTGTTTGTTGATATGATACATAAAGAGTACTTTTATATTATTTAATCCATATTGACAATTTTGGTGTCTTGAAAACTGCAAATTCCTTAATTGCAAAACTTTGTTTGGTTGAAGCACTTAATTGTAGAAAAAAGAGTTCAGGCTTTCAAATAGAAATCCCAAAATATGTAGCCACCAATCTACCAACTAGACAATGTAAGTTTGGAAAAAATTCATTCTCAATATTTCGAATTCTGCATAATTATGCTATTGAATCCTTTTACCTTGATTTGTATACATTGAGCCCTCAAACTTTTATTTTTTTTCTTTCATTAAGGACTTTAAATATAGCAAATGTGAAATTGATGAGAAATTTCTGAATAACTGTTTTAAGACTTCAAGAAATTATATTATTTTTCTACCATTAAAATCACTAAATATTTAGAAAGAAATAAAATTAATTTTACTTTAAACTTTTCAAATTTTATTAATCAAACAGTGTTATTTTTTTCTAAAATAAAGTGACTTGGTAGTAATTTTTAAACTGGCATAAATAAATTTCTCATCAATTTTACTTTGGCTATTGCTAAAGTCCTTGTTGCAAGAAATGATAAAAGGTTTGAGAACTCAATGTGTACGAATTAAAATATAAGGGCTTGATAGCATAATCATACAAGGTTAAGGGCCTTAGGATGTGTTTTACAATGTAAATTTCTTCCGTGGTAGAAGCTCCATGAATCATTTGCTTATTTTACCTTCCACGTCAAATATTTGCTGGTTTCAAGTTAGGGTAGCATTCTCTTTTCTATGTCATTTATTAACTACTTCATTTTCTTGTGTCTATTCTCAACTTACATTTTTGAAGCTAAGCTGTAAATATTTTTTTCCTAAAAAAATTCTGTGGCATATACTGCTTTATAGTTGTCATTGGCTTGCTAATTCTGGTGTAAATATGGGGCCACATCTTGTTGGAATAATGATCCAATTGGGGTACTCTGCAGGGTCTTATATGTTCTATTGGTTGTCAAATTACGAGGCAGCATAGATTTTTTTTTTTTTTTTGGCTAAGGAACATAAGGCAATACTTGCCATGCTTTCAAGTTATTGTTATCCACTTAATTGTGGACCCTTCATCTATCTTAAAATGCTTTCATGTAGAGTATCACTATTTTGAATATGTTTCTTGCATCATTATGCATGAATGAGCTATGACTTTCTTAATCATAGGAATCGACACCCTTTATTATGTTTATGAGTTGCAATTGCGTCATGAACAATAATTGTTTTTTAAATCAGGTTCCCCAACTCCCTTCTCTTGAAAAGAGTGTATTTTCAATATCATCTATAGTGCCTCCATCCACTAAGAGATGTAGGCTATCTATTACCATTGCAAGGGCAGGAAACAGTGTATTGATGATGTTGGGATATATTGAATACCCTTGTCCGGTGCTTTTTCATCATTTCTGCCTCATTCAACAGCTACATCCTTTATGTATCTTTCATATTGACAAATGTCAACATCTGCAACCGTATAATGGTATTAGGCCAATTTCAGGGATGGAAGTTTTTCAGGGATGGAAGTTTGAGAATGCATATCTTCTTTGACACTAATTGTTTTAGTCTTATACTATTATATTCTCAGTTGCTTGTTATTTCTTTTCAGTCAATTCTTCCACCTAGCATGTATGAATTTCAGAGGCTTCGGTGCCGAGTAGCTTTTCATGCACTCCAATTTAGGCCAGAAATTCAGGTGCTTGGCCACCAGATGATTGAGAGGTGTATTTTCTCTCCTTGTCTTTCTGCTAGAATCTTTCTGAATTGCAAATGGAGAGACACAATTTAGGAGGGAAAACTAATATGGTGCTTATATAACTAAATATAACTATTTGCAAATGTAACATGTTTCCACAGAACGTGGGGAAATTCTATTCATAATCATAGGTGGGCCATTCCAAGTGTTTTGCTTGTAGTTATTGATTGTGTCCTCTACTAATGTTACTAATTTTCCTGCAGGTTAAGGGCATGGGGTCAACCTTTTCTTGCATTTCATCCTGGCTTGGTGCGGGATGCACTGGCATATCATGGTTGTGCAGAACTTTTCCAGGTTCATTGTTTTAGCTTTTCTCCTGTATTATGGTAACAGCTAACGTAGCCATTTTGCTGGTGATTTGCAATTTGTCATATTTTTATTTGTTTTGCTTCTAAATCTTATAGTAAATTCAGCAATTGTATCCTCAAAAAGATCAAGGAAATTTCTTTGTAAAGATTCGACCTGTTCGATCACTTTTGCCAAAATTTTCCTGATTCTATCTTGTATCTTGGTAATTCTTCTAGGATGTCCACACTGAACTTATACAATATCGAAGGGCACAGATGATCAAGCAAGGGATCCTCAACGAAGAGCTTAGTGCAGATTCCCATTTACGTAGAGAAAATGGGTCATGCCCTCTCATGCCTGAAGAGGTATGGTCGTATTTAAACTGTGGTGTCCAGATTGTTTCTGCAAACTTTCTTTTTTGTCAAGATAGATATTTGATTATATTAATAGCTCTAGTAATTCTAAGAATTTATATTTTGTTCGTGACTGAAATTGTTGCTTGTTGAATCTTTAAAATATATGCGAGAGTGAAAATGGAGATTTAGAAAATTGTCAATTTGTTGTTTGTGAATGGACAACAAGAAGATGTTTATTTTCAGTCATAGTAAATTTGGAAGCAAGAATGCAATTAAGGGTCATGAGAAAATGTTGATATCACTTGATGATATAGTTTGTATAGCCTCATTCCTAACTGTGGCCCAATAACCTATGCAAAACTATTATTCTTCTTTTAGTAGTAGGAAACATAATTTGAATGTTTTAAATGTTTCAGGATTTATTTTAGTTTTCTTTATATAAATTTGTAGCCTCTGTGAGCAAATTTGTTTTTTAGTGGAATTAAAGTATTCTGAATTTGAGAACTTAGTGGTCTACGACACACGGTTATCACATCAGGATTAGATTCATGCTTTTGGATGTCCAATAGTCATTCAAACAGGGAATGAAATGATGTAATTGATATACTGAATGCTTGGTCAGGGTTCTTACATATTATTCTTGGTCAGGATCCAATAACCTATGCAAAACTATTATTCTTCTTTTAGTAGTTGGAAACATAATTAGAATGTTTTAAATGTTTCAGGATTTATTTTAGTTTAAGTGTGAGAACTTAAGGGTCTATGACACACAGTCATCACACCAGGATTAGATTCTTGCTTTTGGATGTCCAAGAGTCATTCAAACAGGGAATGAAAAAATGTAATTGATGTGCTGAATACTTGGTCAGGGTTCTTACAGATTAGGTCATTGGTTGATCTGGTAATATTTAAGAGTTACCCATGTAAAAGAAGAATAGTGTATTAATGACATCGTTTTTGAAGAATAGGATATTTGAAGTCTTAGAATGATGAAATTAGAGTGTTTGTTTACTTGCCAAAATTTGGAGTAGAGGCTGAAGTTTTGGCCCATATTGATGGATGTTTTTGAGGATGATGCACTACTGGATTCTGCCCGCTCATACTGGGTTTATCCTCTTCTTGCTATTCTCTCCATATTCTCCTAATATGTATTTTTATCTTTCTCAGACATTTGTGGCTTCCAGGTAAAAGTTAATTGTGCAAGTCAGTGTTGCTTGAGTTGATCCTTCTCTGTAGCCTCTCTTGGTTAATTAGTCTCTAAGAATTGTAAGTCATAGAACTATTTAGGAGTTTCGCAAAGATTGAAAAATGGTTTTTCGGGTAGATGTGCATGTTTTCCATCAAACCTTGAATGTTGACAAAGAAGTACAAATTCTCTCTATGTGGTTTCCATGCTTGATGATGATTATTTTAGAAGTCTATCTTATTAGCACTGTCTTTGGAATTTGTGCAGGTTGGACTTCTCCTCCGAGCAATGGGCTACTCTCCCAAAACAACAATATATGTGGCAGGTTCTGAAACTTTTGGAGGTCAACATGTTATGATTCCTCTTCGTGCCATGTTTGCTAATGTACTGGATCGCACTTTGGTTTCCAGCAAGGAAGAGTTGTCTAACTTGCTTGGTCCTGAGACACTTCTTTCTCCAGATTCTTTTCAACTACCTCCTCCCAAAGTTGAGGAACAACTTAAAGAAGAGTGGAAGAGGGCAGGGCCTAGGCCTCGCTCTCTTCCTCCCCCTCCAGACAGGCCTATCTATCGACATGAGAAAGAAGGCTGGTATGGTTGGATCACTGAGACTGATGCTGAACCAGACCCTTCACCAATGGATTTGAGGAGACAGGCACACAGATTACTCTGGGATGCTCTTGACTACATCGTATCTGTGGAGGCGGATGCATTTTTTCCTGGTTTTAACAATGATGGAAGTGGGTGGCCTGATTTCTCAAGGTTGGTCATGGGACAGCGGCTATATGAAAGTGCTGCTTCTAGAACATATCGACCAGACAGGTAAATGGGCATGAAACTGCTGTTGTGAATTTTTGAATTGGTATAGAAGGAATTTAAACATGACAAGTTTGGTTCATTATTTTTAGATCTTTGGTTGGCAGTATAAAAAGGCTCACCTGTGCATTAAGTGCTCCCCTGCCACTGAAAGTATAACATAGATGGATAAATCACCATATTTACTATATTATGTTTCAGAGTCTCTATTAATATAGAATATCACTTATTGCACATAACTACTCTATGGAAGAAAGGGAGGTGGAGCAAGTATTATATCATAAGTCACTGGTAACCTTATTGATTTTCATGGTTGCACAAGTTTTTCTTTTTTAATTATTTTGATTCAGAGGAGGCTCATTGAGTCAGATTAGCATTGTGGACTATATAACAGGGGTAGCTTTCCCATTTTAATAATGGTTACCAAATTGTAGAAAGTTCCCACTGTAATGGTTTATGGGGAATGAAACTTGAGAACCCCACCCCTCACACTTAGAGAGATCGAGGAGAACCAATCTACATTTAATTGGCTTTCTTCTTTTAGTTATTAATGCTAAGCAAAATAGCTTCCATCATCTCAACTTTCATGATGGATTTTTCTTTTTTACTTTTTTCATCTACATTCTTATAATTATGATATCTTCACACTTCTTTTTGATACCATATTGGTTCTTCAAACAGAAAAGTTCTTGCGAAATTTTTCAACATTACCCGTGACAATATGTATCATCCCAAGCATAATTGGACACTTTCAGTAAGGGAACATCTCAATAAAAGCTTGGGTGAAGATGGTCTAATCAGGCAATCCCGTTTGTCAAAACCAACCTTATTTCTATCACATCCCCTCCCTGAATGCTCTTGTAGAATTTCGTCTGCTGAGTTTCAAACTCCTATACAAAGTAAGGATGGCCGATATTTATTTGGAGGTGAGGATGAATGCCCAGAATGGATAAGTGGAACAGCATCAGAATCAATTGAGGCAGAAGGGGGTAAAAGTGATGATGATGAGTCTGAAAATGAGAATGACGTGATTCAACAAGAATCTGATGACAGTGGTGGTAAGAGTAGTTTGACTCTACCTATGGATCAGGATGATGAATGGGACCCTAATGATTAGGAGTGGGTGTAAAAATGATGTGACTCCTTTTGTGAAGTTGGTAAACACTTGGCTATATCTTCTGAAACGGGAAATTTTGGGGACTAGAGGTGAAATACGGAGATCATTTTTTCATCATGGCTCCAACTTAATCTTTTGAGGGAAATAAATTCAGATTTATTCTTTCCTAGTCAATGTGAGGATTTCAGTGACAAAAGAGAGAGATTTGTTTATACTACCGACTTTTTGAAGGCCTCAGCAGCAAGAACGATGCGGTTTAGACAGCTGATTGCAGCCTGTAATTGAAATAGATCTTACATGATTGAAGAAGCTTCATCAGGTGAATTTAGAGTGGGCGGATGTTGTACCATGTAGCTTGCTGTCAGTTTTGCTTGATCTTTTGAATACTGATTTTTTTTTTTTTTTTTGGTTACTTTGACCTGCATTTCTTGCCAAGGGTGTAAAGTTTCGAAAGGAAATCAATCAATGATAGAGTTATTCATTATTTTAGTTATAGTATCGCTCCATTGTTGATTAGGAGTATACGAGTCATATGCAGCAGCTATGTTATGGGCATAACAAAAATTCAAATGCTCACACTGAAAATGCTGTCGGATGTTTATAAGTCAAGCAACTGTTAGATTATTAGCACTACGAATTCAAAAGCTCACACTGAAAATGCTTTTGGTAAAGATGCCCTCAGAACATCATTATTCTAGGACTGAACTTGGATTTTTAGCATGTTCAGAATCAAGTTTTGGACATAATCTGAACGGGCATGATAGTCTGATCTAGGGCTACATAATGAGAATAGTCATCTGCCATTGCATAATATTCATCCTTAATTCTAGGGTACTAGGACTTTCAAGTGAGAAAAAACTACTAGCCACCCTACCGTCCTTAACAAATAATATATATGATAATTTGCATATGCTGTTGAATTGCATTGGCCAATTATTTATGCAAAACACGAAGCTTCTACATAAGGAAAAAATACTGACAAGTAACAACCAGCTCATTCAAGGCTTGTCATGGGATAAACTGCAACGACTAATATATAGAAATATAAATTTCTCTTGCATTTAGATTCAAGGTACTGTAAAATCTCTATAATCTATAGACTAATTTCTACATAGTAATAAAAATTTTTTTTTCCCATTATTTATATATAAATAAAAATAAACTCACTTTGTAATAAATTCTATGTCGTAATTCATTATTTTTAAAGAATTTGTCTCATAGTAGTACACAAGTTTTATAACATGCTACATTATTCAATTATTAATGTAATGTATATTTTACCTTTGTATCACTAAAAACAATTAAATTAAATAATTTTTATAGTTAAACATCTATACTTAGTTGCAATGTCTCGTACACTTAGTAAAATTAATTTCATGTTAGAGAGTTTTTACTTCAGACGTTCAGAATGCCTGCCATCTTTGGATCATTAGAAAGAAACAGGTGATAAATTCAATCAATCCCCTCGCCACCAGCAACATTACTCCAAAAACTTCAAGGTGCATCGCCTAATGAGCTCCTATAAGGAGCTCAGCCAACACGGGAAGAGCAAGACAATATTTTGACCCCTAGTGAAAAAGTGACAAATACGAAAGACCAAAAGCTTTTAACCACTAGTGATAAATTGAATTGAACATCTGACTCCCAAGAACTTCAAGATTCCTTGCACGATCTTTGGCAAAACAACCCTCTCAAAAGAACAAAACATCCTTTAAGGAATCAAAGCAAAAATACATAGCTTTATCACTTTTCTTGTGTGTAAATAAAATAATATAATACATATTTATAAAAACCAAGAAAACCAATCAAATATGTCATAGAATTTGACAGAACTGAATCGTAATTGAACTGCAAAACAATTGACAGATTGCCGAAAGGAGGCCAAAAATTGGTGCATGACTCATTTATAGTGTACAAATAGCATAAACACTAAGCACCCTTCTTGTTATTCCATGGCTTGATTACAGCGAGAATGATGATAGCAACAATGATAAGAAGGATAATGATAGCGATGCACGTCCATTTCCTAGAGTTTCTTTGCAACTTCTTTGCCCTTTGAAGAGCAGTATTCCCTGATTGCACATGATCCACAGCACTTGATACCTAGAAAACGGAACATAGGCAGAGACAGTCAGTATTCTACTATCACTCCACAGCCATTTGATTTGTACCATTTTTACGTGACGAAGTAGTTGGCTCTGAGAAATGAGTTCAATTACATGTGATTCTATGTTGTCAAGCATTTCCCCTTGTGCATCCACCAAAACTGCCATATCCAGAAAAACCTGCACATAACAAGTGAATTACAATTCAGAAACATCCAAATTATCGCCAACCAAACCCCCTGCTGCCCCGGGGTAGTCTTTTATATAAATTATGCCAGTATGTGCACACACAAGCATTAATAGCTTCCAGAAGGCATAATCAGTAGACTGCCTATTCAATAAAATGGACCAGTTCAACAATTCCCTTCCGACAATTACAGAAGAAGAAAATGCTTCAATATGCCTACATGATAATAAAGGAGAAAATTGGCAACTTGTCCAGTTCCAAATTTCACTTGGTCATGGACGGGTAATACCAAATTATGGTCCCTTGGAAGTAGATAATGGGATGGAAACTTGACAAGAAGTGTATCGCACAGTGATTTTACATGAGCTGATATCCTACTAGAAAGAAAATCCATAAAGTAGCTGCTCTTCAGGCCTTAAGCTACAAATCTACAGCAAAAGCTCAAACTTTCAAGGCCATAAACTTCAGTAGTCTAATAGCAAAATTGGCTCACAACTATTAGTCCATGCCTGGCTCTATTCCAGATTGCCTAGCCAAGATGGAGAGTTCCAAGAAGATTTTGTTGTCTGGTATAAGGTGCCTGTTCCCCTAATAGTCCTGACTTTTCTCATCTTTGGAGGAATTTCATCTTTAACCGTGCTTTTTTTTTTCCTTTTCTAATGTTCTTTGCCAGGCTGTTAGCTGATATTGATAACCAAACCTAATTATGCTGTGATATGTTCTCTGCCGATTCTTCAATCTTCCAACTCCACACACACATATGCATGAGCGCACATGAGCACAATTTGTCGGACAAAAAGATAACATTTCAGTGCATACAAGGCAGATAAAATTATAATCATGAAAAATATGAAATACCTGTTGTAAGTCCAAAAGTTTCCTCTCCAAATCTCGAACAGCATCATGACGCTCTTGAATTTCTGCCAGAGTA
>CATIWR010280687.1:0-18837 GCA_949677035.1 Omphalea diandra
TTAATATTTGAATATTTAACTGTAACTTCAACTTTTTATACTCCCTATGGAGAGTGTAAATAAATTTTATTAAGAGTTTCAGTTATTTGCACTCTCTTATAGAGTGTAAAAAACTTCAAAAATAATGCAAAATAACTAAAACCTTTAATTGTTGAACACTAGTGAAAAAACCCAAATCAAACAAACACTTAATTAATATAGCTACATAGCAAAAATCCTAAGTCATCCAAGCCTGTATTAACGATTTTCCGAAATAATATAAGACTAATATGAATATATTGGATATGTTATGTATTGCACATATGTTATCCATCAATTAAAGTATCAAATAAATCTTTAAATTTATCTTGAAGTGACAATAAATAATAAAATTAATTTTTTCGTTAAATTTACTCATAAACTAGTATTATTTCATCAAATTTGTCCATGATCTTATATTATTTTATCATAAAAATCCTTATTGGTTAAAATTATACTTGATATTGTATTATTTCGTCATAAAGTCCAAAATACTAATTAAGAAACATGTTTATGTTATAAACGCAATTTAAGAAAATCAGACTCAGATGTATTTAAACAAAAACACAGTTTTGCCTAAATCATTAAATTATCAAATCTCAAAAACACAGTTTTATTTTGACAATAAAAATTCATTGATTGAAGAGTGATATATTCGTAAAGTAATAATTTTGTATGTTTATCCAATTACAATAGATATAACTCATTAGAGTGCGTGTGTTATAAATGTAATTCAAGAGAATTGAGCCCGAATGTACTTAGATAAAAATATAGTTTTTCCTAAATCCTTAAATTCCTAAATTTCAAAAATATAGTTTCAGTTTAACAATAAAATTTTATTAATTGAATAGCGATATCTTCGTAAATTAATAATTTTGTTTGTTTATCCAATTGCAATAGATAAAAGAAAAATCAGTTAAACAAAAGTATATAGTGTGTAAAAGTACCATTAAATATTTTATTTTATAATTTAATAAATTATATTTTTAAAAAATAATAAAAAATGAAATATATGCCTGACGAAAAATTCTTGTGGGGAGATAAGTGTTTACGAAAACAGAGATAAAAAGAAAATTTTTTCCATTAGGATAATGAAATAGAGGAGGGAGGATAGTTCTCACGTCGTCTACCTGTTATTCTTAAGTCGATACTCTATTCAACTATCATTTTAGACTTTTATGATAAAATAATATAAAATTGAGAGTTATTATGAAGAAAAAAAATTTATAATGAAATAATATAAGATCATTAATAATTTTGACAAAATAATATAAATTTAAAAATAAATTTGATAGAAAAATTTATTTTTTTATTATCACTTTTTATTTGATAATTTATCTGTTATCTGCCGTAACCATTAACACATTTGTGTTATATACATGCCAGCGTGCACATTAAATTATTGCTGAAGATGGTATCACCCATGTGCCGTGGCTGAGCAACATTGTCACTTGATACTTTTCTGACGTGGGCGGCTTTAACTTCTCCATAGCAAAACTGAACTTGTTTTTGTTGCATATATGGTATACACCGTTCGTGAAACTTGGACCCACAACAAAGGAGAAGCTTGAATGTTCACAACCGTGAATTAATTGGAGAAGATAAAGTTAATTTCCACATATAGTAGATGGAGGGAAAAAAAAAAAAAAATGCATGTGATATAAGTCCAAAATATTCATTTAATTGATTTACCTAAAGACCCATTCAGTAGTAACCACTCGCTGAATGTTTAGGTAAATATTTTCATTGACATTCAAGTATTGCTTCAGAAAAATAAAAAAATAATTTACCCCCACTCATAGTAGGGGTGCAATGTATTTTCCCCTCCATCCTGCGTTTGCGTGTAATAGTTATTACGCGCAGAATGGTCATTACACGCAAAATGGCCTAAAGATTTAGCTTTTGGGTGGGTTTTTAAAAAAATAATAGAAACAAAGAAAAAGGCTTTAAAAACCCTTTGTCAAACGATAACTGTAATTTTTGTTTTTTTCCAAATATTTTATTTTTTAATTTCTTATTATGTTTCTTCATATATTTTCTTCAACTTCTTCTTAAATTTATATTTAATTATTTTTTAAAAATAACAATGTAAAGAATAAGAAAAATATATATTATTTTTTAAAATAACTAATAAAATTTTATTTTTCATAATATTAAATATTTTTTGAAAAGTGAAAATTTATTCAAAGTTAATAAATTGTTTTTCAAAATTAATGATATAATTTTTTAAAAAATAAATTTATTTATATATTGGCATAGATTGTAAAAATATTAAAATAAATATATGATTTAAGTTCAAACTATTATACTCTTTAAAGTGCATTAATAAGAAATAATAATGTAATAAAAGTAGAAATAATAGAATCATAATAAGAGGTAGAATACACTATAAAATGTGTAAATCACTCTAGATGCCCTAAATAGGCATGGCATTAAATTGACCCACACTGTTGTAGTCTCAATAAACGGCTACTCAACAACAACATGATTGAAGAATACGCCCTGTGTGCACGTGCTAGTGCTAGCTAGCATATTGTGACAAAGCCGAAAACGATGACAAATGAAATGATTTTTTTTTTATGTAAACTTATAATAACTGAATATTAATTTATTTATTGCAACATAAAAAGAAATAGAGAGATTTTAATGCCATCCACCTAAAGTGCATATAGGAGTTTGAATCAATCATCCTTCTATATTAAGATAAATACTTCACTAATTGACTAAAATTATAGAGTATTATTCTAATATGTCATTGACTATTTTTTTTAAAAAAATATGTGGAAATAAAAAAATAACATAAATGTGAAACTATTAAAATTTAATTGTTAATATTAATGAAAAGGAAAAAATTTTATAAATTTCTATTAAAAGAGTTCACCATCAAAATATAGATTGATTAAACGAGGGATCATTTGCAATTATTTAGTAGGATTCATTTTTAGAGCAAGCATCTCAAAAAACAAATTACTAGGAGTCCATTAAAATGATACGACTGTATTTTGAACATCACTTAGGATGACTTGACGATAATATAATGACCAAATGATGAGAAAAGAAAAACAGTTAAAAGCACTTTTAAAAAACATTATTTGAGGAAGGGAGCTTGTAAGAACCTATTCAATAAAATTTTTATTTGAGTAAAATTTTTAATTTAAAAAGTCAATTTAAAAATGGTCTTCAATATATATATATATATATATATATATATTAATTTTAAAGTAGATAGCTAGTTTGATTTTTTTTATATATAGAAAACTAAATTTCACTATTTATTCTAATTGTTATTAAAATATTTTAATTTTTTATATAAAATATTAATCGATATTAATATATTTTTAAAAAAGTTTTTTATTTTGTTCATAGCAATCATTTGATTTTATTGAAAAACTTTAAGTATTAATATTTATTGAATAAAATATTATGTTCATTAGATAAAGCAAAATGAATATTAAAAATATCAATAGTTTATTAAAATTGTATAAATTTCTTAAATTTTTATATTTAAAATTTTTTATTATAGGAGATATTGATGATAGGATATATAAGAAAGAAAAAGAGAGAAAATCAAAAGGGCATTTGCGGCAAACGGGCATTGCTTGCCTGCTCGCATGTGGTCATGGAAGTTTAATAGCCATCAAAGAAAAACTACAATGCCCCACTTGGATTTTGGGAATTTCCCATTAGGAAAACTACAAAACCCCACGGTTTTTCAAAATCTAAACCACCAAACAGCTTTTCAAGTTCATTAATCCTTTACATGTGCTTTTTTTTTTTTTAAAAATAAATTCACCATTATAATAATAAAACCAACTCTTTTATTACTCTTTATGCTCTAGCGGTTTATGGTCCCCTTCTGCTTAAAGTGTCAACGTATTAGTTGCAACTATTAACGGTGTCTAATCCCAGACCACACCAACCCTCTCGCACCCCTACCAAAGTTCTATAAATTCCACCTCATTCCTTCTCATTTTCCTTCACTCAACTGACTCGCATACACGTTTTATCTCGCGCTTTGCAATTAGCTCTTTCTTTTCAAGTTCCAATTTTTATGTAAGAATCTTGTCGATTTTCTCTCACATTTGCTTCTTGACTATGTTTCAAGTGAACCCATATATGAAAGGACAAACGCTAATAAAATGGTTCACTTTCTTGTGCAGGGAAATGGCTCTTATTGGAGTTTTCTTGGTGGCTTTTCTTGCAATGGTGTCATCTGTTAATGGTTATGGTGATGGTGGATGGATTAATGCTCATGCAACCTTCTATGGAGGTGGTGATGCTTCTGGCACAATGGGTATGGACTTAAAAATGCATAAATGAAACATCTTTTCAAGAAATTCCACATTTTTAAAATATATACTTTCTCGACTGCGGTAATAAAAATCTGAACTTTGCAGGTGGGGCTTGTGGTTATGGGAACCTGTACAGCCAAGGGTATGGAACAAATACTGCAGCTTTGAGCACTGCCCTGTTCAACAATGGGTTGAGCTGTGGGTCTTGCTATGAGATTAGGTGTGTTAATGACCCTAAATGGTGCCTTCCTGGCTCCATTGTGGTCACGGCCACTAATTTCTGCCCTCCAAACAATGCGTTGCCTAACAATGCAGGAGGCTGGTGCAATCCTCCCCAGCAGCACTTTGACCTCTCTCAGCCTGTCTTCCAGCACATTGCCCAATATAGAGCCGGGATTGTTCCTGTTGCATACAGAAGGTATTAAAGATTTTCTTAATTTTGTTTCTTATATTATTTGGCTTATTTGGTTAACTGGATCTTAATTACTTTTGGTGGGTGGTTTTTTTGCAGGGTACCCTGTGCGAGAGGAGGAGGCATAAGGTTCACAATTAATGGGCACTCATACTTCAACCTGGTTTTAATCACAAACGTTGGTGGTGCTGGTGATGTGCATGCTGTGTCCATCAAAGGGTCCAGAACCAGTTGGCAATCAATGTCTAGAAACTGGGGCCAAAACTGGCAGAGCAATACCTATCTCAATGGACAAGCCCTTTCCTTTAAGGTCACTACCAGTGATGGCCGTAGTGTGGTCTCCTACAATGTTGCTCCTGCTGGCTGGTCCTTTGGCCAGACCTTCTCTGGTGCCCAATTCCGCTAGGGTCTCATGTCCTATATACTAATTAAGAAAATTATTATGTTAGGTATCAAAAATAGTTAGTAGTGTGACTTTTAGTATGCTACTAGTAGGGTATATATACCGTATCTGAAAATGGAAGGGTATGGGTCAAAAAATGAGGGATTTGGGCTTATTTTAAGATGCTCTATTTTTTTTTTTCTCATTTTGAGGGTAATAGCTGGTTGTGTCCTATTTGCTATAGGGGGAGGGGCCTTTATTTTTTAGTCAATAGGGTCTTTTCATTTTTCCTTCTGCTACACCAAAAAGCAGAAGATGGCAGAGGTGGATTCTACTTACCACCCGCCACTAGTATTCGAATACTTTTTCTTTTTTTTGATTTCCTATTGTCGGGGGAATGCTATTTATATAATCAACCTTGGGTTAATTATACCTTAATTGCATTATGTTTGAAGTTTCAACTGTACGACTATGAGACTAAATTTGTAAAAATTTCCAATTTCTATCTACTGGTTATGGAATTGAAACAGAAGTGCTTATTTACTATAATAGTTATGTGTTGATTTTGTTTGTCACTTATTCTTTGGGTTATTTCTATTCCTAATTGTCTTTTCATACGAAGATCCAATATACTTTCTTTTGTTGCAAATGGGCCTAACATATACTAAGCTAGGCCTCATTCAATCAAATAACCTAAAACCTATAAATGGCCCAACTGCACCCCCACCCAATTGTATTACTATCGCCCAAGGGACATCAGCAAGCAGAGAAACCTGTGCAATTGTAGGAAACCAACTTGGCCAAGTTCTCTTTTAGGAGTTAAAGCCTAACGTTTTTAATTTTGAATGAGAGCCTTTGAAAATTTTAACCAATGTGAGGCTGTGGGTGTTCCACATTTATGATTCCAGTTGGTACCAACTGTCCTTGGTCCTTTTTCTTTTTTCAGAAATTGAATACCCAAATTCTCAAACATAAGATGATACATCGAATGACTAAAAAAATATTTTGAGTGATGGTGGAAGAAATATTAATTTGTCAGTTCTTGTACGTTGTTTCACAGTGGCTGTATGGTGGCCTGGGTTCGAAATAATAAAATTTCTTTGACATTTCATATCAATGTCCCTCTGTTTGTCCCTTAGCTTTCAGGTCTATTTCTGTCCAGATTTCTTTCAAGATTCATGTCTCTTTACTAACATGAATATATAATTATAACATGTCTCCACATAGTCTGATATGGAATATATATATATAATAATAATTATTTTTATAATTAAATAATAAATATTTATAATTTTTAATATAAATATTAATAGTAAATTATAATAATTAAAATTATTAAAATTTTAATTTAAAAATTAAAATATAATAATTATTGATGTGTAAAAATTACAGTTGCCATTAAAACATAATAATCAAAATCACTAAATTTTTAATCTAAAAATTAAAAATATAATAGTTATATATATATAAAAATTACAGTTACTATTAAAATATCACTTATATATATATATATATATATATATATTTGTTTTTACGTGCCATTTTAATTTAATTATCTTACTTATGAGAAAATCTGAAGGGAAATCTTAACCCGTTTACAATGTGAAAATATCCAGTTGATAAAATGTATCAAATGGGTGGTCCAAAATCCAAATCGGTTGTAAAGATAATAAATTGATTTATCAATTATTTTTTATTCACATGCAACTTGAACCCCTTTTTTAAGTACAGGAAAAAGAAGGGGAAAATAAAGGAAATGGGCATATCTTCTTGTGTAAAGAGAAGGAAATCCTGTGGCAAGATATACAAAACCATGAAGTTTCTCAGAAACTTCAATTTGGTTTAGGAGAAGGCCTTTCTTTGTGTGATAAGGTTACAATACAAGTACTAAAATTTAAGTCATTAACGTGTAAATTTCTTGTAATACACTTTCAGATTGAAAATTTTTGAAACTAATCTTGACCAATCAATGAAATGGTTCTGCCAATAAGGCTATTCCATATGAGATAAGCTCATCAAATGAGATTGAATTCACAATACTTCCTCAAAAATTAGAAATTTCATGTGTGAGCTTGCAGGCACTGATAAGAACGAAAATTTAGTTTTGTCAAAGTTGTGTTGATTAAACATTTAACCTTTAGTTTCTTTTAATTATCGTAGTTAATCTCTCCATTTTTGAAATACTGACATTTTAAAAAATAAATTTTATTTTAATATGATTAACGTTTTAGATTATCAATATAATATTAATTAATTTTTTAATTTTATTATTATTATCAATTCCTCTTTATTTTTTAATTAATTTTTTACTATTATTAGTGATAAAATTTTGATTAGAGATAAATTAAGGGTATATTAATGATTTATATTAATTTAAATTATTTATTAATCTAATTGCATATTTCTAAATTGTGCAGAAGAGGGGCGGTCATTATTAAATTTGTTTATTTTTTATAATATTTCACAGTTTTTAAAATTTTAAAATAAAATGATATGTGAATGGAGGAGTCAACTGATACAGTACTGTTAGAAATCTTGAGCCACGTGTGCGGCAGCTTTCTCTTTTCTTTGTCTCGCAACCACGCAGTCAACGGTTTTCTGGTTTTTTACGACACCAACTGGTTAACGTGCTCGGCGAATCTTACGAGACAGTGATCTGGTATAAGGTATACGTTCGCGTTGCAGGGCGAAACGCAAAGTAGTTTAGGCCAACAGTCCATGTGCGTCGCCGCGTATCTCGTCCACCACGTGGAACTGTCTGCTCCGATCATTTACCTGGTGGGACCTCTACTGTTTATAAAAATATCTGCAGTATTTATAAAATGTGAGCTGCCTCAGCGTCATCCCCTGCATCCCTGTTTGTTATTTTTTGTTACCCTGTGACGGTCATGGAAATGAAATTTTAATTGACTTGACATTTATTTATAATGTGCTTAATATTAATATTTTTGCGGCAATAAGTTTTTAAGATTCGATTAATATGTCCAATATTTAAGCAAATATCATTTTCATCAGGATTAATTAATTTTTTATAATTCTCAATGAATTAAAATTTTATATTCATCTTTTCCCTTAGGAAAAAATAGATATAATTTAAAATTTTTTAAGAGCTTTATAGTCCATATTTAATTTTAAAAATTAAGGCATAACATCAACCTTATCTAAGGTAAAAATAAGATTTTCAGTTATTTTTTTTCTAGGTTTTGTTTTGCTTTCTTTCAACTAAGTAAAAAAAAAAAAAATCTCAGATGGGTGGTATTTCCAGGTTATTAACAAAATCCCAAAATAAAAATCAGGCAGGGTTGGCATAATCCTGATTTGTCAATATATGGGTTTTCAAGCTCAGTGCTGGATTTATGGATTTGGGTATGGGTTGGGTTGGTTACAGGTGTAGCTCATAACAAGAATTACAAATCTTGTAAGTTCATGCAAGCTGGATTTTGACAAAAAATGGAAAATTTAGGAATGGGATATTCAATTTTTTTTTTATTTTTCTTTTTGGGGTTCTCTCACATAGGTTTTAATTACAGTTGTCACAACTCATAATTATACTAGCCTAATTTGTGATGTCCAAGAGTACCAAATATAGTACTGCTATAGTCTTAAAAAATTACCATCTTTGTGATAAAAACTTTAGATGTTCTTCTCTTATTTGGAATATTTAAGACATTCAATTGCAAAAGGAGAAAGAAAAGAAAAGGTGATGAATGAGATTCAGCTGGGCATTTACTGTGCCCATAAAGCCTCTACCATGCCCACAACAGCTTCCTATTGAAAACTAGTCCAAAAAATCAAGAGAGCTATGAGCTCCAAACCAAAGTCTTGCTCATAAATTTTACTCACTCTATTTATTGTTATTCCAACTCCCTCAATCTTATGAAGTTGAGTACAATATGTTAAAATCCTATTATACTTGTAATCCATTTAATATATGTTTTAATTTTCATTTTTCTAATCTTCTAAAATTAATTTTGAAATTCATTTAATAAATGAATTAAATTTAAAGAAAATTTTTTTCATTGTGACTAGCTTGTTTAAACTGATTTCTTAGCATGTTTTCATCTTTTTGATACATACTTTAATATAATATTTAAAATCGTATATTTTATTGTATAATTGATTAAAAAGAAACAACTATTATTTAGTTTATTAAATTTCCTAAATAAATGTTACAATTTTGTTAACTTAAAGAAAAATTACAATTACAGTTTAATATTAGTAAAAAAGACTTAATCTTGATTTATCGTTGTTTAAACTCGTGAATCATATACAAAAATGATTGATATTGTTAAGTCAAACTTAACTTTTAAATCAATTTTATTAATGATTCATGAATTCAATACAAAAACTATGCATATATCCAAGAATTCTATCCAAAAGGTGAAAAGTTCTTCACATGGACTCTTTACATATAATGGCTTAGGCCAGCAATGCTTGGACTTGGACCATTTTTCTTCCTTATCATATCAAAATCTAGCTGAGCTGTGTGTCTATATTTAATGTGTCCTACACATGTCACTTTCTGGTGGGTGGGTTGTCAAGGTTTTATATACATATATCTCCATTTAGTTTTTATTATCAATTGGTATTAAGTTAATTCTCAGTCCCACGACTCAGATACCACTAAACTAAATGTTGATTGATGATAAAAGAAAAAAAAAAAACAAAGAGAATCTTACTGTTCTCAGTAATCAGTGCAAACCAGGGTGGCGAAAAGGAAAGGAAAATGATCTCACGAAAGTTCTGATAGGATTGTCGTGAAAAGAAGTTGATAGAAGACAAAAAAAAAAAAAAAGAGGGAAACTGTTTACAGATAAACTCAATTCATAGATGTGATTTTTGACTTGCAACAAATTTCTATTTGGTTATTGCTATATATAGTTTTTATTAATTTACAGCTCAGGACACACTTCAAGGAGGACAAGGAGGCAGTAGTCTGGCTGCTACAGGTGATCTTGTCACCGAAAAACAAAGATAATTCCGCAAAATCTACTACTATGCATAGTTTGTATACAGAAGATAATGTAATATCACAAAAGTGATGCCTTGAATCACCAGATCGCCACCGTTCTCTGTCTAACAAGTGACCAACATCAGGGCATTCCTACCCTGTTATCATGCTGAATGCATAGATATATGCATATATCTCAAGCATTGCTTCTCATATTTGCATGGCTAAAATCATATTGCAAATTCAGCAGCTTGAATTGGTGGAATACATAATTTTGCATAAATGTGGCCAAGCTCTCCATCAACATGATCAGTGGCTGAACAGTAAGATCATATGTGAGGCTCAATTTGGTTGCTGTCAGAAAAGATTGAAGATGTTTATAAGAAACATACAAAGGTTACCATGAGAGAAACCGGCAATGTGGAGTAACAGAAGAAAAATATATTCATACAGATTAATAACAAGGAATAGCCAAGTCAAAGTATTCAGAATTAGGAACAAGTTAGTGCAAATAAAACATAATATAACACAACCTTTGCTTCTAATGCATCATTATATAGGCTTGCCATGTGTTATGATTCTAATAGGCAAGTGAATAGCAACAAACCAAACTCTCCTTAAGATCATGTGATATCCTAGTTCATAAAACAATCCCAACTTTGAATGAGCCCAAGCCAAGAGACCGCTCAGTAATATTCCTCATTGTTGCTTCCAAACAGATTATCTTTTCTAAAATCAAATGTTAAATATGCATCAAAGTATTGGAAAGAGAAACACTACTGTGCTACTTCTTACAAATTTACTCGAACATTTCAAATGAAAAAATTCCAAATTACCTACATACGTCTTAAATACGGTATTGTCTCTACCAGTACAAAATCTAGCCTACCGAAATTCCACATAAGCCTTTGGAATTAACATTGTAATCTACAAATTTTATCCATAAAAAACTATTATCACATTTGATATTTTAAATAAATAAAACTTTTCATTGTTTTGCATTTGTCCTGATATTGTACGTTAACCATCTCATGTTCTCTGCCTCTCAAAATAAGTATCCATAAGGACATTATGTATGTTGCACTATTAGTCATCAGATAAGGCCTTCAACATCATTTGTGAGCTTCTTCAAGTTGAAGCGGTTGTTCACTTACAATTTCTTTTCTTTTACAAACAAATTCTAACAAGTTCATGTTTGGCATCTTATTATCATAACTCTGTAATTGGATTTAAAATACAATAAGATCGAAAGATAAAATTGAGTAATTTTCTCCTTGCATTTCAATGCTTTTGTAGATCAAATTTTTTTGCCATAATAAGCCCAATTAGAGAATTAGCAGCCATTTAACACATAATATTTGGAAAAAAAAAAAGAAAAACATAAGAAGGAACATTTTACTTAAAAAAGCAAAAGAAAACTAAAGTCGAATTTACCCTGGTATACAAATGCTCATCAAACATGGTAACTGCACATGGTCCTGACGAAGACGCCCAACTACCAAGGGTGGTGTCATAGCCAAGTTTGGGAACATCAAAACTTCCATTAACATTAAAATCCACAGGGCTTTCTTGTAGGTTCATCGCTGCTGTAGGTTGGAATTTTGTATCATTTAGCAAATTCAGATTGTATGGCAAATAAGGATACTGCCCAGGCAACTGCGGCCTCAGTGATGCAGTTCCACTCAACTCATTAAGGCCATTCACACCATTTTCTTGACTAGAATTAGATAGCTCAGAACTTTTTCCAGTCCCAAAGTAACCAGAATAACTCCCAAAGGAGGAACTTGCAGAGCATTCGACATCCCTAAAAAAGGGGAATTTGTTATATGGTTGACAACACAGGACTTAGTGTAAAAGAATCATATATATAAAAAGAATTACTTCTGTAAAAATTTGTATCCTATCTCAAAACTGAAATTAAGAGATGAATAATTTTAATAATGAAATATTAAGATCTGAATGGTTTAAACACTTGAAATATTAAGAGCTGAAGTGGCTGTGGTGGTGGTGGTCATGGTTGTGGTTGTGGTTGTGGTTGTGGCTGTGGTTGTTGTGATGGTATATGTTGTAGTGGTGGTTATATTCATGTGGTGGTGGTGGTAGTGAATACGAGTCATAATGTATTAAGCAAAATATATTTTTTACTTACTAAATTAAGTGAACTTTTTAAAATTAAGTGCTGAAATAAAAAATTTTATCTAACACATTTAAAATTTAAGATTTTAAACAATAAGAATTTTTTAACCAACTTAAAAAGATAAGTGCTGAAAAATTTTCATTAAGTTATGAAAATGGGTTATCAGAGAAACTAGATCAGCATATTTGTGCATTACTGTTCTTAAAAACTAGAGTTGCCAACGTTTTAGAGACCCACTCACCTATGTGGAAGTAGATTTGAATCGTCTGGTAACACAATATGTGGACTGTCATTATTAGGAATCCAGGGCATAGGTAGGAGCTGCTGCTCAGCACCCATTCTGAAAGGTACATGCATCCCATTTTGGAACTGCAAGAAAGGTTAGTTTAGATGATATCTTCTGATGAAGATGCAGAAGAAATCCATTGAGGAAAGAATGAAGCCACTCTTTACCTGACTATTGCATTCTAGTGACATAAGTTGCTGTTTTCCTAAATAATCCTGGCCAAGAGAAACCAATGAGTAAGAGATTACATAGATTGAAGGCTATAAGAAGGAATTTTCATTCACTCAGTTTTCCACCTCTGTGATTCTAAGGAGATCTTGCCAATTCAAAATTTTACAGCAATGGGCATTGTTTTTAATTTGATTGCTTAAAAACTCCAGACAATCTTTTACCCTTGGGGAGTTTGATTGCATTATTTTCTTTCAGCTTTGTCAGAACAGCTGTCCAAATAATTAAAAAATTGCTTATGACTTCAGATCATCTTCCAGCTCCTTGATCTCCTCTTTGTCATTCAAACAAATGAAAAACCTTCAGACTTCCAAACAATATACTTATCTTAACAAGCACACCAGATAACATTGTAGATGTCCAGATTCATGTTTTTTTTCTTCTTCACATGCAGATACAAGTGCAGATCATAACTTAATCCAAGTTAAGTACAAAACTAACTGTAACCTTTTTAAAGGATGCCCAACACAGGGATGATTGAAATACCTTATGTGCTTGAATTTGATTAAGCGATTCCCTGAGTGAATTTTCCAATTGTCCCAGATGTTCTATGCTGTTAATGTTATCTGGATTACTCCAGTAACTGCAGAAGTTCAAAGTAAAATAAAAGTCAGTCAAGGGTGGCAAGCAGTAATGTGTGTAATTTATATAACTGTAGAAATGCATAAAACCAAACAACATAATTCTACGATAAAAGATTGCAGGTGTTCACCTCAGTCTCCTATGCGCTTCAGAAAGTTGACTCTGCAATAATCTTGATTGGTTTGACAAGTCCTGATCAATGCAAATTCAAACATGTAAAATGTGTCACCAGCTTAAGTATATAAGAACAGAGAGTTTAAGAGATCACATTTGTACTGGAATTACTGTTCGAGTCCATACCTCTACTGTTTGAGAACTGAAATGAAAAACCAAAAAAAAAAGGAAAGCAGAAAGTGTTTCATTACATATACTTCCCACGATATGATCAATTAAGAAGTCATATAACAATGTACTCTGCCTACTAGAAGGTACCTTGTGCCCAGAAATTCAGGAATGTTAACATCATGGTCCAACTTCTTAAAAGTTTTCTTTAGTGCCTAGACTCTCAAAGAGAAAACATAAATTCAACTTAGCAAAAATAATGAAACTAATTGCAGTAATCAAACCAAGGCGTCAGAGAAAAGCCAAGACATTGTTATTGATAATGATGAATACTTTATAAGAAAGGACTTACTTCAAGGCTTTCTAACTTCCTGTTCCAATCAAATGAGAAAGCAGTTAGATTCCAATTCCATAAATAAACTAAGATACGAAAAGATTAAAAACAGGAAGTGAGGAAACTTCAGCTGACCTTTTTGCCCTTTCTTGAGGTGATAACTGAGCAAATTTTGCTATAACTTCCTCAATGCTGCTCAAATCACAAAAAGAAAAGGAGTTCTTAACAAATTTCCAATGTTCATAACAATAATGATGATGACAAAGAAGATGGTGATGATAAAAAAATATAACAGGATTCTGAATTGCACAGAACTTTTTTCTCCCAAAGCCAAATTCCATAAAGAAAGACAAAATAGATCTGGTGCCCATGTAAAGTGACCAATAAATCACCAAAGCCACTATCCAGTTCTACCTATACTCTTAATGTATTTGATAACTGCATGGTAGCTAAATAGTGAATAATTTGCTCCTGATCAGTACAACTAAGTTCAGTGAGGTTAAGTTTTACCTATGCGTGTACAACTCATACTTCAGTACAAACTCATACTTCAGTACAACAAGAATAAAACGGATAGGATTTTCATATACAAGCCTATAGATTTATCGTTCAAAAGTTATAAATCCTTCAAATTGGAAGAGCATCGATGACACTACCTCCGCTTTCCTTTACATATTGAGGGCTTGCCAGTTGTCGGTGAGAACATGAGAAGGATAATGTCTATGTCACATAGAATAGCTAACTCCTTAGCCTTCTTCATGATGCCATTTTTCCTTTTACCATAGGTCGCTTGACGGCCATTTATGTTTTCCAATTTCTTGATCTTTAGCTTAACCCTACCCATCCTGCACCATTCAACATCAAATGTTTCACAAAGCTTGAAAGAATGTCGTTAACGTCTAAATATCCAAACATGTCAAATCCTAAATTCCACCATTGAGCGTCTAATACAAACAAATGCACCAATTAGCATCAGCGTATCAACATATCGAGATTCAACAATTGGAAACAATATAGGAAAAATGTTAATACATGGAAAAGAATCTACATTTTGTTCCATGCAAACACAATTCAAACCCGTAATATGCGAGTATACTCTTCGAATATAACATCTCTAATCAACACAAACCAGAAAGGTATAATCTTTTGATACAAAGGAGAAATGGGATGTTCGTAATCAGAACAAACGAAGAAAAAACCAGACAAAACAAGTTAAGCCCATGTGAGATATTGGAACAATAAACGCATAATCAATGAAATTCGACACTACCCAGTTTAAGATTCAGACCGTTTTTCGTCTTTCCTTTTTTGAACAAGAGAAAAAAAATCTAAACAATGAAGAATGGGATAAATAAAAAAGGAAAAAAAAAACAAAATACCTAAATGAGCAAATCAAACGACGAGTAGAAAGCAAAAATTGAAAGGTCTTAAAACGTGGGACAGGTCGATCTGTGAGCTTAGCTTACATATAGGGTTAGATGACACGACCGGGTGAGCGGGAAAAGCGGTCATGGAAGGGAGCTTGAGAATCGGGGATCGTCAGAAGTTCCCCCTTAAGACAAAAACCAACCAATAAACTGAAGCCCATTTCATCTTATCACATACCAAACTCATTTAATTTGCGCCTTCCAATCTCAAACATTCAAAAACCCTTTTGAGGTTTATCAATACCCGCCTCACTCAAATTTCTGTTTCTGACAGTTTCTTGCGGCCTCATGTTGTTATTACCATGTTGTCCTTGGTAAAGGGTTTTGTATGGCGTTGGATACGAGGTTAAACATGTCATGTTGTCTGCTTGCATCTCAGGTGAAAATCTTACCAAAATCGATAGTCAAGAGATTATCAGAGATTGATGCTTTCCTTTTGGACGGTAGGTTGGAATATTATTTTTTTATACATGAGAACATATGAGTATCACACATAATTTTACAAATATGTGCTAATTTATATTACTACGTATATTTTTCATAATTGATATGAGATCCTGAAATAAATAAATAATTATTAGAGACTGAATTTGATATAATGTACATCACATGATATATATTTTGTTAATTTGTTTGTGATTCAATTTGAATTTTTAATTTGAATTTTTGTTAATTTTATTTTTAAATTTAAATTTTTATTTTTCAGTTTTGAAAATAATTTTAACATTATTAAATAAAAAATTCATTAATATATTAAATGAATCATTATATTATTAGTCAAACAATAATAAATACTTCAGCTTTATCTGGTTGGTGGGGTGATATAAGGTTAAAATGTAATATTTATTCAATGATAATAAATATTAATGCAATATTAGATTTATTTTATAGGCCTAATGGTGTCAGATCAGTGCGCAAAATTTTCTCTTTGGGCATATTTTTGCATGTGTTATTCGTTTTGTTGATTAAAGCCACTATTTCATTTTGTCAATAAACATGAAAAAGTAGAAAAAAAAAATAAAAGAAATTTGGTCCACTAGAAATTTTAACCATCTAGCTTAAAGTTTTTAGAATATATGTACAAAAGATAATAGTAAATCTATTTGATTTAATTGTTATTGATTATTGACAATTAGTACTTGATAGCTAATAATTATTAAATTTAAATTATTCGGTAAAAGTCTGCTAATTATTGCTCTTAGTATATCAAATGCCAGTTAAATATATAATTATTTAAAATTTTTAATTATATTACACAAATTACAAAGTAATAAATATTTTAATTAAAATGTAATTAGATTTATATATATTTTAATATCTTTCCATTCATGAACATAATTATTTTAATAATTTTAAAAATTTATAAATATTTTCATTATCTATTAATCTTCATATATATATATATATATATCTATGAAATTTTCCATCTCTTTTAATCCCATTAAATTATATATTATATTAATTTATTATTAAATTTTATTCTATTAATATCTTCGATTTCAACTCAATTTTTTTTCCATTTCATATTAATCTTCGTCAATCACCCTCCTCCAAACTAACAACATTGAATAAAGTCCTAATCTCGCCCTCGTGAATATTGATCACACTTAAACCGCCATACACAGATACAGAAGCATGAGCAGTAAGGAAACGAAAACAAAGTAATGACACAAGCAAACCAGTGAAATAAAATTATTATCCCTTATTTTGATGGAGTGTAGAGAAGAGTAATTAATGGAAAGGTAAAAATAGGAAAGGAAGGGAAGTGTACAACACTTCTTTTCCATTATTTGAGAGGATGAATAATGAAGTGTAATTAAAAGAAGAGTAATAATTGAAAATGACAAAAATAGGAAGTGTAATTGGATTTCTATATTTAAAATAGAGACAAAATTGATAAAGTCATTTTTCTTTTATTTTTTTAAATTTAGTTACCTTTTCTTACATCCGAATTTCAAGTGTAAGTAAAATTTGAGGTGTAAGTAAATTGAACAAGTAAAAAATGATGAAACTTACCCTTTCATTCAATTTTCTACACTTTTTTTTAAAAAATTTTTCTTCCAAATCAGAATAAACTTGTACCCTTCTCTACTCATATATTAATTATCCCTTCCTACACTTCATCTAAAGAGGCTATTAGGGTTTATATTTTAATACCACTTAGAAGAAGCCTAACATATATGAGACCTCAAACAAGCATTGATTAATTAAAAAAGAAGAGTAAAAATGAAGAAAGAATTGAGTTACCTAATTATAGTCTGCTCCAACATTTTTCACAAGTGGTTATTGCACTCATGACTTGAATGCATATAATTACTTTTGGCTATCTAAGAATTTGCATAAATTTCTTTCAAAATAATAACAAAAAAAGAAAATAGATGGAATATATCAATGTTTGGATTGAGAGTTTGGCTTGCTGTTCATTTTCATTAATACTGCTCAATGAACGAAACAAAATCACTTAATAAGATGCTAAAAATAAAAATAAAAAAAAATCTAGAAAATCCAAGCAAGATGAATGCATTAAAATACAAAGAAAATAAGTTTTGAAGGATTAAAATTTAAATGCATATTTACATTATATAAGCTTCTATGCATCAAGAATATTGTTCAAAAATCTCACTTTCAATTTTCTGTCACGTAAATGTCGTTGCTAAGCTTACTAGCTTTCCATGCTAGCAATCATTTATTGTCAGCCCTCCAACTCCTGTTGGCGGCATGAAATGGGGGGTGAAACGAGAGAGAGTGTGAAAAGAGTAGTAAATATTATTGATTTATGTATCTGATGGGTGAATATTATGTAACAGTTGCTCATTAGGAGCAAACATATCATTAAGAGGAGAACTGAGATCAAGGGCACCGCAGTGGTGGTGGCGGGACAATGCGGTAACTGGTGGACTAAAGAGGAGGTGCCGCAAAGGAGGAGGTGACTTTAATCGTAAAGGTTAAAAATATTATTAATTGTAAGTAAGATTGCAATTGTTAATAATGGATTTTTTCTTATTACAATTAGGTTTAAATAGGACAAAATTTTAGTAATGAATTGCAACCCATGAACCCAATTTGAAATAAAGAATTGCAATTATGAATGAATTATAATTAACTATTACTACAATACAGCCGCTAATGTCAATATTGGTATACATAACAATTTATTCTTCAATTAATTTCTGCCTAAAAATCTTTCCATTTATATAATAAATACTATCCAAACGTATATTTTAAGATACTCTTATCTCTTATTTTTTAAATGCAATTTAAAAAAATATAGATAATAACTCACTTAATTTTTTCATACAATTTTGAACAATAAATAATCAACTTAATTAATTTTCCTATGCAATCATTTAATTTTTCTATGCAATCTTAAAAATATACAATAATTTAATTTTTTCTATGTAACCTTAAAAATATACAATCACTTAATTTTTCTATGCAATCTAAAAAATATACAATCCTTTAATTTTTACAGATTTCTATCTCTATTTTTTATTGTTGTTAATTTT
>CATIWR010280715.1:0-43088 GCA_949677035.1 Omphalea diandra
AGTGAAACACTTGAGTGAGGTTTTGTGTTAGCTTAGAAAACACATTGTTGTAAGGTTGTGTGTTAGCCATCAAAACACAAGTTGTATAAGTTGGGTGTGAGCTTGAAAACACCATTGAGATAGTGAAATACCCAATTGATTAATTAGGGAGTGGACGTAGGGTCAATTATACCTGAACCACTATAAATTGGTTGTCTTTCTTCTCCCTTTTATCCTTGTTTTTGAAATTTTTATTCACCAATTCAACCCCCCTTCTTGGTGCCTAAGGATAACAAAATCCACCATGGTTGTTGAGATATTGTTCCTTCTTCATGACTGGTTGTCAACATGTTACAAACCTACTCATCCTGAGATTGGTCCTTTATTTTCGTGACCTTATAGACTGAATTAGACAATGATTAAAACATGAAAAATGTTCCTTTATATGTTTTGTAACGGATGGTAGATTATTATTAAAATTGGATTTGTACAATTAGATATACACCCAAGAGAGTAAGACCTACTCAGACTGAGAGGACACTACAACAGGGCAACATTTAAAAATTCACCACATTTTGTGTGTGTTTGATATTGACCTGAAATTTCAATATGTTGTCTCATTATGTGTCTAGTTAGTTAAAAAAAAGAATCAAGTCATTTTGATCAGTATATCTAGAGTTATTGCTATGAGAGTGTAGCGAGCTCAAGCTACCCTGTTAGGAAGATATGCATAAACACTAGGTCCACTTGCATGGATCATACCATAACTGCATACCAAGCATTCATAATCATTTTGACATACTTATTAACATGTACGTATCAAATTCTAGGATCTCAAAACTTTGAGAATGCCCTAAAGAGAGAACCAAACCTACCGTAAACGTCGGTAACATCAAAAGGTGAGATAAAACCATAATTGGATTCAATGGGTGTATGTGATAATTGTATGATATGATTATGTCCTATTACATGTATATATGATTGAATTGTTACATGTTACATGGGAATAGTATGATTATGTTCTATTACATGTATATATGATTGAATTGTTACATGTTACATGGGAATACAGGCCAAGTGAGAATCAAAAGCTCTTAACAATTACTTCGCATATGATTTGTGAATAAGCACTTGCACATGGAACTAAAAGGGTGTTGTGACCGACTTGTCAAACACTTGCAAATCACATGAAAGATGGACCAATAGGTCCCAAATCATATGTCAAATGAATTACAGGAAGATGGACCAATAGTCCCAAATCATATGTTACATGAATCACATGAATATCCTAGGAGCAATGTTTACCTTGCACGATCACGATAAAAACAAAGTTATTGCATTTGCACTTGCATAGTCAATTGTTATACTTGGAATGTATCTTGATGATATTTGATTATGGATTATGTCATCAGAATTTGATTATTGTTTTTATTCACTGAGTCGCCACTCACCAAAACGCAAATTATTTTCAGATACTGAGGAATAGGAATTGGACACTTTGGTGCTTTGAGTTTTACATTGAGACATATGGACCACAGGTCATCAGCTGAATCCTAACTCTCTCTCTCCTTGTGTAATATACATATATGTACATCAAATACATGTTGGATTGTGTGTGTAGGATGGATAAAACCTTTATGCATATGTATTTTAGACATGAATGATATGAGTTTTGTAAAACGAATATGATTGTTAGAATTATTGGTATCATAGCAATATGAGTTCTGTCAAAGAGAAATGGTTGTTACATTTTTATCTTTACTTATGATTTCACCATCTCTTAGAACCATGGTATGCTTTTTAGGACAATAATATGTCATATGACCTTTTCCTTGGCACTTAAACATGTAATAAAACTTATCCTTTGATATAAATGACTAGGGCAAATTAATTAACGATCCACTTTAACTTCAAGGCCCAATCACAATAGAAAGGCTAAATAAGTCTAAGAAGGCAATTAGAGCAATCATTGAACAAGCATTTACATTTGAATTAGCCCAAAAAGATCAAAGGATGCATGAAACCCAATTAACAAATGATATGGGAGCTTAAACTCTTTAAATAGAGCACTTAGCTTAATACATTGGAGCCCAACTTTTGGAGACCGCAACCCAATCCAATTCAGCTAAGACATGAAACAAGAAGCCCAAGGCATGTAAAAGGAAGCTTGGGGCATGTAAGCATGGAAATAAGGTCTAAAGTCAAAGATTCTTGCAAGATATCCTTAGTTGGCAATGTTTCCTAATACCATTTGGATTTTCTCATTAGGCCGAATCATTTTCCTTTTCTATATAGGACTACAAGTCGTTCTCTAATTAGGAAAATATCTTGTTAGACAATCATAATGTTTCTTTAGTTTTTTCCTATTTAGTCTAAGATTGTATTTACCTTTTTGAATTAAGAAAACTTGAATTTTGTTAGGGAATGTAAACTAAATCCTATTAGGTTTTGGATTAAGCACTGTAAGGCTATAAAAAGCCTTTCATAATTTAGCCAAGAAGGCATTCAATCAATGAATTATTCTTTTGGTTATAAGCTTTTGAAAGAGAGACTTATGTTTTTAAGTTCTTGAAAGGACTTGATGAGAATGTTGAGCGAAGGCTTAATAATTTCACAAACTTATTAATTCTAACCTTAAATTGCTTAGTTAATTTAGTGTTTGAATTGACACACTTTAAATCTTTATAACTTAGGTTGTTCGGGGTCTAGTTAGGATTTGAAGATTAAATCTTGTTGTTTGATTCTTGATGGATTTTGGGAGTTGTGCTAAACATATAGGTAAGGAATCCAAATCAACCTTGTTCTTATAATTTGGTGTCAGATCCAAGGCTTTAAAATCAAGTAAGTTATCCCTTAAATTCATTACTTTTAGTGTTCTTTGTGTTCTTGCATCAATTTGGGTCCTTTATCTTCCATTGGACTCAAATTCAGTTAATTCTTATTCCTTATTGTTCCATTTTATTTTTTATATTTGTATTCCATCAAATTAGTTTGTCTTATCGTATTTAATCATTTTTTTATCATACAATTGTTTTGTTGCCTAAAGAAAATCAGAAAAATCCCTAAATTGCAATTTATCACTTTATCATTGTCAATTCAGTTTCATATTATTCATTGCATTCCATTCTATTTTTCTTTGATTTCTATCATTAAATTAATGTATTTTAATATCCAAAAATGTTCTCTCATCATTAGAATCTAGTTGGAATAGATTGCTTTTCACAATCTCCTTAAAACAAGGAAAATTGAGAATTGAGCAATTCTAGCACCAATTCGGTTCTACTTATCTAACTGAGTTCCAATATTTCTTTTTCACTTTCAATCATTAAAGTAGCTTGAATCATCATTCCATATAATGTTTCGTCAAAAAATTCCACAAAAATTGCATGGTTTTGCAAAATTTCCTTAAAATAATGAACTTTGCATAATAAGCTAGTTTTCCTTGTTCTAGTTGGATTTCTTTGGTTCTTTCCATTCCAATATGTTTTCTTTATGGATTAACACTTTTTGGGTTTTAATTGTAGATTAGAACCTTATCCTTTAAGAAATTCCGTGAAATTTCAAAGTTTACCAAAATTTTCTTAAATTAAGGAAACTTGATTTTTAGCTTATTTCTTATAATTTCTTTATTGTTTCTCACTCCAATTCCTTTATTTTTATCTCTAATAACCTTGTTAGTGTTTCTTGAGTGTCTAGGGCCAAACCACATCCTTTAAATTCAAGGGGAAGGTGAAATTATAAATTTGCCCCTAATCTTACTCCATTCGGCTTCTACTTGTTTTTACATTGTTTTTGAGTTTTTCTTTTTAGTTCTTTCAATTTCAATTATGTTTTAAGCTTCTAAGGTTAAAAAAAAAAAATATTAAAAAATGTCAAAAAAATAAAAGAAAATAAAGAAAAAAAGGAAGCTAGAATTGCTTAGAAGTTGTTTTGAAGCCCATTTGACCTATACTTGATTTATCCATTAATTTTTTAGTTCAAAACACCAATTTGCAACTTCTAAATCCTTTTGTTCTTCAAATTTGTGATTAGGTTTTTAGAAATGTGTTTTTGTAATCAATTGTGTTATTTTCAATTCCTTTATTTTCTAAGTGTTGTAAGAATAAATTTTGACTTATTTATGTTTGGTTTAAGCTTATTTTGACATAAAGTAACCTTAAACCACAAAGAACTTAAAGAAAAGAAACTTGAGATGTAAAAGGCAAGAGTATGTGAGATCATAAGATGGAAAAAGCCTTGTTGTATGAAAGATGATGGGAGTGTCATCTTTTTTAGTGTAAACATATGAAGGAGTGATTTTATAAGGATTTTCTTTTGTTATTTCTAAATCATGTCAAATCCTAGTGATGATGAGCTTGATGTTGTTGGTAGCAAAGAACTTTATTTGCAAGGAGATCTTTAAGTGCCCTAATTAAGGATGATCAAGAGTAAAGAGAAAATATTTTTCATTCAAGATGTAAAGTTGATGGTAATCTTTATCTAGTTATTATTGATTGTGGTAGTTATACTAATGCAACAAGTACCTATCTTGTTGAAAGGCTTAAATTTCTGACTTTGAAATATTATAAACCTTATAACTTCTAATGGTTAAATGATAGTGGAGAAGTAAAAGTTACTACACAAGTTAAAATTGCATTTACCTATGGTAAATGTAACGATGAGGTGCTATGTGATGTAATTCCTATGCAAGCTAGCCATAGTCATTTGGGTCGACCATGACAATTTGATAGGCAAGCTAAACATGATAGGTTCTTTAATACTTATGAGTTTGATTTGGGGGCAAGCATATTATTTTGTATTCTTTATCACCTCAATAAATTTATGATACTCAAAAGTAATGAGAGAGAGAAGCACATTTAAAAAAGAAAAAGAATTAACGCGACAAAAGAAAAGTTGTAAGAAAACCCATGAAAGGTGTGAGCAAAGACTAGAAAAAGGAGGTCTTATAGTGTATGTGCATAAAAAAAAAGAAGAAAGAAAGGTGCATGAAAAAGGAGAAGGTATGCAAAATGAAACCTTAATGTTGAAAAAAAGCGATGATAGCAATTATTCTAAGGCCATAACCATGTTTTTATTCAAAAAGATGTATTATGCAACTAATAAACTTTATAATCTTTTGTATAGTGTTTTATGTCTCTTTTGCAATATTATGAATAATAGTTTTCCGTGGAGGAGCCTAGAAAAGAAGTCATCTTAACTCTTAATTATATTAATAATGGTGTTATAATGAAGAGGAAGGTTGCAAATTTGTATAAAAGGCAATTTTGTAATTCTTGTTAGGCATTTGTACTTGTTTTAGTTATTCTAAGCATTATGTTTCTTATTTTAACTATTGCTTTTACATTTCCAAAGTTTCTTTTAGTTTGTTTTCCTCTTCAAAATCTTGTTTTGACAATTATAGTTGTTCTTCTTATTTAGGGCATTTGCTTCCTTCCATAATTTCTTTTTGGATTATTCTTTAGATTAATTGCACTATGATTTTTCTTTAAAATGTGATTTTAATAGGAGTTAATCCTTTATTTCCAATTTAAATGTTTTTAGCCCTTCTTCTTTTCATATAAAACATTTGATTTCTTTTTCTTCTTATTTTCATGTTTGCAAATCTTTTCTATATTTTAAACATGTGTTTTCTTCTTCTAATTCTTTTTTATGCTTTTCAATGTTTTTTTATTATTCTAAATGCTATTTTTCTTCTTCTAAATTGTAACGACTATTTTCATTTACAAATCATGGCATTCATGTCCAAAAATACATATGCATAAGGTTTATTCATCATACATACACAATCCAACATGTATTTAATGTTCATATATGTTAACTAATGTTCAAGGCTAGTGACCATAAATTGGTTCCTATGCAGATATATGTACATGACACAAAGAGAGAAAGAGTTAGAATTCAGCAGATGGTCTGTGCTCCATGTGTCTCTATGCAAAACTCTATGTAACAAAGTATCCAAACCCTATGCTTAAGTATCTGAAAAACATAATTGCGATTTGTTGAGTCACGACTCAATGAATAAAAATAATAATTAGATTCTTATGGCACAACCAATCATCAAATATCATCAAGATTAGAATAAGTATAAGAATTGACTATGCAAGTGCAAATGCAATAGATTGATTTTTGTTGTGACCTTGCAAGGCAAATACTACTCCCAAGAATTCAAGTGACATTTGATTTTGTTGGCCAACATATAATAAATGAATCATTTGATCAATAACATGTGCCAATAGGATATTTTGGTTCCTTTTCTAAGTGATTTGCAACTGTTTGACAAGCCGATCACAACATCATTTTAGTTCCACGTACAAGTGTTTATTCATGATGGGATACCAAGTAATCATTAAGAGCTTACAATTCTCACTTGATTTGCATTCACATGTGAAATGTAACAATTTAATTACGTATACATGTCATAGAACATAATCATATAATAAATTTATCACACATACACATTAGAATCTAATTATAGTTTTTACTCACCTTTTGATGTGACCAACTTTATTGGTTCTCTCTCTAGGGCTTCCTCAAGGTGTTAAGATCCTAACATTTGATACATACATGGTTCTAAGTATGTCAAAATGATTATGAATGCTTGGTATGCAACTATGGTAAGATCCATACAAGTAGACCTAGTGTTGATGCATATTTTTCTTATATGCTACTACACTCTCATAATAATAACTCTAAATATAGTTATCCAAATGACTTGATTTTTTTTTTCAAATAAACTAGACACATAGTGATACAACATATTCAAATTTTAGGTCAGTGTAAGACAGATAGAAAATATGGCAAATTTTTGAATTTTACCCTATTTTAATGTCATCTCAATCTAAGTAGGTCTTACAATATTGAGTATATCTCAAATTTTATAAATCCAATTCCAAAAAGGATCTATTAGAAGTTACAAAACACATAAAGGAACATTTTTTTATTTTTTAATTCATTGTATAAATCAGTCTATAAAGTCACCAAAACAAATGACAAGGTGAACAAGTTTTCAACATTTTGACAATCAGTCATGATGAAGGTGCAATATCTCATCAACCATGTTAAATTTGGCAAAAATATTTTAGAGGAATGTATATTAGACATAAATATACAATTTCATGTTGGTAATATCATCAAATTTTGAATCTATGGGCATCAAGTTCTTGGAAAATAGAATTAAAAGACATATGAGGTTTTAATGGGTTCAGGGTTTGTCACAATCAATGAGCCATATCTCTCTCCACACAACAAATCAAGCAAAACTGCTTCACAAATATTTATATGGGATATAACCATACAAATTTCATATTTTGCACTTTGTCTAAATCAGCACATAAGGTCATCAAAATATATGAAAACAAAAAGACTAAAGGGATTTCAGTTGGTCGTTAACCAGCCCTAATGAAGGAGTCATATCTCCTCACAAACACCAAATTAAGCAAAACTATTTTACATGCAATTATATGGGGCATAAAACTATAACTTACATATTTTACACTTTCCTTATTCCTTTTCTAGTGTTATGAAATTATGGATACAAAATTCTGCTATAATAACAAAACTAACACAATCAACTCTTATTTCTTTTGAATTTCAACTTCCATACATAAGCTCTACCTCAAATACTCCATAATTCTTACTAACCATGCATGATTAACATTTCATGAGGGATTAATTTCATATGGGATTAAGATAAATAAACTTACCTATTTTCCCAAAACTAGAAAGGCTTACGATTCCTTCATAGGCAGCTCACTCTTCTCTCTCTCCTTTTTTTTTTCTTCTTCTTCTTCTTCCTTTCTTTCTTTCTTCCTTAGCTCTCTCTTTCTTCTATCACCCATCACATTTATCCTATATATTATGTTCCTAAACGATGAAAAATTCAACTTGTAAACCTATTCTAATAAGACAAAATCATAGTGTCTCATTTTCATTGGTTGGAAGTTCACTTTTCCTCTTTTAGTCGCTATTCTTCACTCCTTCATCACCTCCATCCATCTCCTAATCCCCATATGCTCCTTATACTTTTAAATAAGCTCTAAAACACCATTATTTATGATGTTATAACATGTAAACAACATAAGAAAATTTGCCATGCAACTATACAAACATTACATAAATGTTCAAGTGTCCTAAATGCAATGGTGCAAGTGTCATCGTCATGCTTATCCAATTCACATATCTAAGTGATCATTTATCCATTTCATATCCTTATGTGGGATTCCAAATTATTTATGTAATGAATATGTTCATGTAAGAATGCTATTGAATGTGGATAGGGATGTTACATTTATTTCCCTCTTATGAAGAATTTCATCCTCGAAATTCAAAACCTATAAACAAATGCGGATATTGCCATTTAATGTTCTCTTTGGTTTCCCATGTAGCCTCTTCTTATGAGTGGTTTCTACATAACACCTTATATAAAGGGATTTCTTGATTTTGTAACTATTTTATGTTATAACCAATGATTTTCACTAGTTCTTCAATCTAACTGACATCATCTATAATTGTTATTGCTAGATCCCTAAGTATATGTGTAAGACCATACCGATACTTTATAAGCATACTTATATGGAATACATCATGAATCTAAGTCATCGCTGGTGGTAATGCTAGCCTGTAAGCTAATGGACTGATTCTTTATAGGGTCTCATATGGTCTTATGTATTGAGGACTCAGTTTCCCCTTCTTACCAAATTGAATTATTCCTTTCCATAGTGAAACTCGAAGGAACATTTTGTCTCCTACCTCATATTCCATTTCTCTTTTGTGTTGGTCTGCATAGCTCTTCATCTTGTGCTACTTTAAATTTTCTCTTCATTACCTTCACCTTGTCCATCGTGTCTTGCACTAGTTCTAGCCCTTTTAAAACACACATCCCTTCTTCATCCTAATATATAGGACTTCGACATTTTCTTCCATAAGTGCTTCAAATGGTGTTATTTGTATACCGCTATGATAATGATTATTATAAGTAAATTCAATCAAGGCAATATATTCATCCTATGCACTTTTAAACTTTATTACACAAGCTCGAAGCATGTCTTCCAATGTCTGAATTGTCCTTTTTGATTGTCCATTTATTTGAGCATGAAAAGTAGTACTGAAACTCAACTTGGATCTCATTGCAAACTGACCCAAAATCAATATGTAAATTATGGATCTCTATTTGATATAATGGACACTGGAATACAATGTAATCTGACAATTTTATCCACATATTTCTTGGCTAAGTGCTTAAGTGAACTACCCCATCGAATAGGCAAAAAGTGAGTTGACTAAGTTAGTCTATCAATGATCACCCATATAGCATCATTCTTCTTGAAAGTTTTCAATAGCCCATACACAAAGTCCATAGTCATTCTTTCCCATTTCCATAATAAAATGGTCAATGGTTTCGATTTTCCATCTGGTGCTTGATGTACTATTATAATCTATTAACAAGTTAAACATGTTGAAGCATAGACTGCTACATCTTTCTTCATTTTAGGTCACCAAAATGAGATCACAAGGTATTATACAATTTTGTCATTCTTAGATGCATGGCATATGGATCATTATGTGCTTCTTCTTGGATTTCTCTTTACAAGTTATCAACATTAGGCACATAAATAGGAGAACCCAACATCAAGGCATCATTTCAAATATCAAAATCACCATGTCTCTCCTATTTTACCATTTCAATCATTCTATGTAACTTAGGATCCTTGCCCTATGCTTCTTTAATTTGATCATGCAACATTGGTCTCATTTGAAAAGTAGCAACCAATACCTCATTCTTTTATATGTCTAGTTCCATATTCATAGCTCGTAATTGAACTAAATAAGAAAATGGAAATGCCGATAAATGAGCTACACTACTTCTTGATTTCCTTCTCAAAGCATCAACAACCACATTTGCCTTCCTTAGGTGATAATGGTGCAATCATAATCTTTTAGCAATTCAAATTATCACCTCTGTTTCATATTTAATTCTTTTTAGCTTATCAAATACTTCAAGTTATTGTGATATGTAACTATCTAAAAAGTTTCTCCATACAAGTAATGTCTCCATATTTTCATCGCAAACACAATGACAACAAGTTCTAGGTCATGTACTGGGTAAGATAATTCGTAAGGCTTCAGTTGTTTAGATCTATATGCAATTACCTTACCATGCTGCATTAAAACACATCGTAAACCTTGATGAGAGGCATCACTATATACTAAAAATCCTCCATTACCAGTAGGAATGGCCAACACTGGAGCATATGTCAATCCATCTTTTAATTCATCAAAACTCTTGACATGCTTTAGACCATTGAAATGTTATATTTTTTTGAAGTCACTTTGCCAAAGGAGCAGTTAAAAATGAAAACTCCTCAATAAATCAACATTAATACCTAGGTAGTCCTAAGAAACTTCAAACTTCTGCAACATTCTTTGGGGTTTCCCATTTTACTATTGCTTCAATTTTGTTTGGATCCATCCCTATGCCTTTTTTAAAAACTATATGTTCTAAAAATGCCACATGGTCAATCCAGAACTTGCGCTTGCTTAATTTAGCAAATAGTTGCTTTCTCCTCAAAATTTACAACACAATCCTTAAATGTTGTTCATGCTCCTCTTTGCTCCTTGAATGCATAAGTATGTCATTAATGAGCACAATTACAAATTTTTCTAAGTAAGGCTATAATACTTTGTTCATAAAGAATCATAAACACAGTTGGTGACCAAATGGCATCACCAAATATTCATAATGCCCATACTGCATTCAAAAAGTTGTCTTCAGTACATCTAGGTTTAAAATTTTAAGCAGATAATATCTTGATTTCAGATCAATTTTAAAAAAACACTCGTGCTCCATGTAACTGGTTAAACACATCATCTATCATTGGTAAAGGATACTTGTTATTCATAGTAACCAGATTTAACTACCAATAATCAATACATAACCATATTGTCCCATCTTTCTTTCTAACAAATAATACAGGAACACCACAATGCGAGACAATAGGTCTAATGAATCCCTTTTCAAGTAGTTTATGTATTTGGGTCTTTAATTCCCTCAACTCAGTTGGAGCCATCCTATAAGGTGGAATGGATATCGGTGCAGTTCTTGATACTAACTCAATTGTGAATTTTATCCTCCTATCAGGTGGCAAACCAGGTAAGTCAGTTAGGAACACATCTGAAAACTCATTTACCATGAAAATATTTTCAAGTAATTCATTTGTGAACTTCGTGTCTACCACATGTGCTAAATAAGCCTCACAACCACTTTTAATCATGTGAAAAAGCCTTGATAGCATAAACTAGACATACAGGTACAATTTGCCTTTCCCCTTGAAACACAAACCTTGTATGATTTAAAGATTCCCAAACAATTTTCTTAGTAAAATAATTTACTATTGCATGATATTTAGACAACTGGTTTGTACCCAGTATCACATCAAATTCATAGAGTGGCAAAAATACTAGATCAACATTCAACTCAACACCATCAATGTGAATCACACAATCACAACGTACCTTATCCACAATCATCACATCTCTCAAAGGAGTACTAACACAGATGAAAACCTAAAGGTCGATGTTTACTACACAATTGTGATGCCATGTTTAATGAAATGAATGAATGTGCAGAGCCAAGATGAATTAATGCATCAATTTCTAAATCATGGAGAAAAAGTTTATTAGTGACTGCTTCTCGAGTAGTAATAGGTTCTTGCCTAGTCATAGCAAATACTCTAGTATGTGTTGGGGGTTTAGAACTCTAACCTTTCGATCGGCTTATACCTTGGCCAATTGTGGTTGTTTTATCTCTGCCTCTGCCCCTACAAAATGACACTCCAACTCTACTTACTTTTGAAACTTCAACTATAAACTCTGATGTAGCTCTGCCTCTACCTTGACCTGCCTCTAACATTCTGGATCTTTCAGGACAATCTCGAAGCATATGATCAAAATACCCTCAAAAGTAGTACCCACCAGTCAATTTTCTACATTGACCTATATGTTTCATGCCACAACGTACATATGAGGTTCATTATTGCATAACTTGGCCTTGACCTCTGCCTACATATGATGAAATTTCTAATTCTCTGCCTAGCTAGAGTAACCACCCCTAACATTGGACTATAATGGCATATAATCTCCATGTTTACTTGTCTTTTTGTTAAAATGTCCCATAAACTCAATAGGCCCTCTTTTTACTCATTGCTCTATCTTTTTTTTTTTTTTTAATATTTCCACCCTGATTGCAATAGCTTTTAACTTGGTATAACTTTTAAGATCTACAACTGTGATCTTACTTCTGATCTCATATCTCAATCCCTCTTCAAACTTTCGGCATTTGTCTTTATCAATGTCCATCATGAAGGATGCATAATGAGATAATTGATTAAATTTTACCTTATACTCAGTTCAGAAATTCCCTTTTTTTATCATCTTTCTACACTTCTGGCATGTAATTGTTATTGAACTCATGAAGAAAATCATCCCATGTAAGCATTAGAGGCTGTACATCACTCACTTAAATGGTTTCCCACCAATCATATGCATCCCCCTATAATAACGACACTGTAGAATCAAACTTTTCTTTTGGTTAGCATTTCATCAAATTCAAAACTCTCTGTGTTCTTTTTAGCCATGTCTCTGCCACTGATGGATATGTGGTACCATTGAAGTCAACTGCACCCTATTTTCTTAATTTGTCATACCTTTTTTCTCTTTGAATTTATGGACCCTGCATTGTTGGTTCACTAATTCTTTGTTGTGGTTGCCTATGAGATATGTGTTGTGCATGAGAATATGTAGGAGATCTAACTCTATTAGCAGGTTGATCTCTTAATGGTTGGTGTGATGCTTCTATGGAATGCAAATAGGTTGACTCCTCTCTCCTTGGTAAGCCATGGGTATTACCATGACTTCCCTCTATTAATGCCCTCTAGACATATAAGACTATGTCATGATAATGCATAATAGTGCAAAAGTCATGTCATGCTCATATGTATGTCCCAATGGAACCTATCCCTGCTCTGATTTAAAAAACTATAACGACTATTTTCATTTACGAATCATGGCATTCATGTACAAAAATACATATGCTTAAAGGTTTATTCATTATGCATACACAATCTAACATGTATTTAATGTACATATATGTTAACTAATGTTCAAGGCTAGTGACCATAAACTAGTTCTTATCTAGATATATATACATGACACATATAAAAAAGAGCGTTAGAATTCAGCCGATGACCTGTGGTCCATGTATACACCAAAGTATCCAAACCCTATGCTTCAGTACTTGAAAAATATAATTGCTATTTGGTGAGTCACAACTTAATAAATAAAAATAATAATTAGATTCTTATGGCACAATCAATAATCAAATATCATCAAGATACATTACAAGTATAATAATTGACTATGCAAGTGCAAATGCAATAGATTGATTTTTATTGTGACTTTGCAAGGCAAACACTGCTCCCGGGAATTCATGTGATTTATGTGACATTTGATTTTGTTGGCTAGCATATAACAAGTGAATCATTTGATTAATAACTTATGCCAATAGGACATATTGGTCCCTTTTCTAAGTGATTTGCGAGTGTTTGACAAGCTGGTCACAACATCCTTTTAGTTTCATATACAAGTGTTCATTCACAATGGCATACCAAGTAATCATTAACTCACTTGATTTGTATTCACATGTAAAGTGTAACAATTCATTCACATGTATATGTGTTAGACCATAATCATATCATAAAATTATCACACATACACATTAGAATCTAATTATGATTTTTACTCACCTTTTGATGTGACCAACATTTATGGTAGGTTTGGTTCACTCTTTAGGGCTTCCTCAAAGTGTTGAGAGCATTTGATACATTCATGGTTATAATTATGTCAAAATGATTATGAATGCTTGGTATGCAACTATTTCATGATCCATGCAAGTGGACTTAGTGTTTATGCATATTTTTTCCTTATATGGCAGCCTGACTCTACTACATTCTCATAGTAATAACTCTAGATATACTTATCAAAATGATTTTATTCTTTTTTTCAAATAAACTATACACATAATGATACAACATATTCAAATTTCAAATCAATATAAGACATAGAAAAATGTGGTGAATTTTTGAATTTTGCCTTATTTCAATGTCATCTCAGTTTGAGTAGGTCTTACAATATTAGTTATATCTCAAATTTTATAAATCCAATTGCAAGATTGATCTACCAAAAGTTACAAAATACATAAAGGAACATTTTTTTTTATGTTTTTCTCATTATCTAATTCAATCTATAAATTCACCAAAATAAATGACCAAAATTATGTTTTGCATGTAATTAAATGGGGCATAAAGCTAAAACTTTCATATTTTACATATTCCCTAATTCCTCTTCTAGGGTTATGAAATTGTGGGTACAAAATTCTGCTATAACAATAAAACCAACACAATCAGCTATTGTTTCTCTTAAATTTCAACTTCCATACATAAGCTCTGCCTCAAATACTCTATAATTCTTACTAACCATGCATGATTAACATGTCATGAGGAAGTAATTTCATGTAGGAAGAAGATAAATTAACTTACCTATTTTCTCATAATCATAAAAGATTAGGATTCCTCCCTAGGCAGCTCACTCTTCTCCCCCTCCTTCTTTTTCTTCTTCTTCTTATTCTTCCTTTTCTTCCTTAGCTCTCTCTTCCTTGTGCTATCCCTCACATTTATCCTCCGTATTATGTTCCTCAAGGATGAAAAATTCAACTTGTAAACCTATTGTAATAAGACAAAATCATGGTGTCTCATTTTCCATTGGTTGTAAGTTAACTTTTCCTCTTTTAGTACCTCTTCTTCACTCCTTCATCACCTTCATCCATCTCTTAATCCTCATATGCTCCTTATACTTTTAAATAAGCTTTAAAACACCATTATTTACAATGCTATAACATGCACACAACATAAGATAATTTGCCATGCAATTATACAAATATTACATATATGCAAATGTCCCAAATGCAATGATGCAAGTGTCATCATTGTGCTTATCCAATTCATATATCTAAATGATCATTTATCCATTTATATGTTCATGAGGAATTGCAAATTATTTCTGCAATGAATATGTTCATGTAAGAATGCAAATGAATGTGGATAGATATGTTACTTAATTGTTGTTTTTTTCTTCTAACCTTTATTTTTATGTTTCTTCTTTTAGTTTTAAACATTTGCAAAGTTTTGATTCTATGTTTTATGTTTCAAAGTTTTCTTTTATGTTTAATTCTAGGTTTAATTTTAAGAGTAATCATTTCTTTAGTTCTTTTAAAGGTTGTGTTTGCATTTCTAAATTTTCTTTTCATTATAAACATTTTAGAACTTTAATTTGCTTTGATTCTAGTGTTTATTATAAGTCTATTTTTTATTTTGAATGTTTAGTTTATAGGAAAAATTCTTTCTTTTTTAGTTTTTGTGTTTGCAATTTCTCCTCTATATGTTTGTTTCCTTTTAAATTTAATTTTTCCACTCTTTCTTTAAATTCTAGAAGTGATTTTTCTTCTTTTCATTTTAGTAATAGTGTTTATTTGTTTTCTTTCAATGATAGATGTTTGTTTCTTCTTTAAATTCATGCCTTTGTGTTTTCAAAGTTTCTTTTTGTTTAAAACATTTATCTTCTTCTTTTTATGTTTTCTCTACTAGTTTTAACTCTTTTCCATGTTTTAAATCAATATTTGTTTTCCATTTCATTTAAAATGTGTTTTTAATAAATAAAGTTCATTAGAGTTTAGTTTTTATACTTTTAGCACTTCTTCTTCTATTAAATGTTTGATTTCTTTTTATTATAGTTTTTATGTTTCGAAACATCTATTTTGTTCTTTTTTTTCTTTTAAACATTGGCTAGGTAGAAATTTTTCTTTTGATTTTAAAAGTTATTTTGTTTTTTGAGTTCATAGTTCTTTTGGATTCTCAATCTTGTTTATAACCTAGATTTTCTATATCTAGTGTTTTTGTCTTAAAGAAATGCTTTGCTTTAGCATTTCTCTATACTAAATGGAAAACATGTGCTACTATTCTTTTAGATGTTTGATTTTGATTCAAAGTCTTTTTGCTAGATTTTGCATATACTAACCTTATTGTTAGTGGATTCATGCATGTTGTATTCGATCCGGGTGGAATGACTTATAATTTATATGGTAAGTTTAATTAGGATTCTTTTGGTTAGTTCATATATTTGGTTTTTGCTTTCTTATATGTCTGGATTCAAGGATGAATCCTCTTGAGTAAGGAGGGAATGATACAAAGAGCCAAGGAAAGTTAATCAAGGATCCACTTCAACTTTAAGACCCAATCACAAAGGGAAGGCTAAAAAAGTTTAAGGAGGCAAATAAAGCATTCATGCAATAAGGAGTTACACTTGGATTAGCCTAAGAAGAGCAAAGGATGCGTGAAGCCCAATTAACATAGGATGGGAGCTTAAACTCTTCTAATGGAGACTTAACTTAATACAATAGAGCTCAACATTTGAAGAGGACCAAAGCCCAATCCAATTCAGCTAAGACATGGAGTAAGAAGCCCATAGCATGTAAAAAGGAAGCCTAAAGTGTGTAAGCATGGAAATAAGGCCCAAAGTCAAATATTCTTGGAATATATCCTTAGTTGGCAATGTTTCTTAATGCCATTAGGATTTCCTCAGTAGGCCGAATCCTTTTCCTTTGCTATTTAGGATTACTAGCTATTCTCTAGTTAGGAAAATAGCTTATTGTATAATTATAATGTTTTTTTAGTTTTCCTATTTACCTTAGTATTATCTTTTCCTTCTTGAATTACAAAAAGTTGAATTCATTTAAGGAATGTAAACTAAATCTTATTAGGTTTTGGATTAAGCATTGTAAGGCTAGAAAAAGCCTCCCATATTTTGCCAAAAAGGCATTCAATCAATGAGTTATTCTTTTAGCTATAAGCTTTTGAGAGAGAGATTTCTCTTCTTGAGTTCTTAGAAGGACTCGGTGACATTATTGAGTAAAGGTTTAATAATTTCATAAACTTATGAATTATAATCTTAAATTTGTTAGTTAATTTGGTGTTTGAATCGACACACTTTAAATCTTTATAACTTTGATTGCTAAAAGCAAGTTTTCTAGAGGTCTAGTTGGGGTTTGAAAATCAAATATTGTTGTTTGATTCTTGATAGATTTTGGGACTTATGCTAAACATATGGGTAATAAATCCAAATGAACCATGTTTGTATCATCCTTCCCACTTTTATTATGTTTGGCCTTACTAGGAATAATAGGCTTCCCTCATTCCTTTAGCTTAGGTGGTTCAGTTTTAGGCTTATCAATACCTTTAGACTTGTTAGTCCAAGAAAAAGAAGATAAAAATGCTTCCCCTTTAGTTATTTCTCCACCTTAAGTGCATTATGGTATAAGTCATCTAGCTCTTTGTAATGGGTACATTTCCACTTAATTAACAATCTCTTTATTAAGCCCAGTAAGAAATCTAGTTGTGGTTTGTTCCATAGTCTCCTCAATTTCAGCCCTAATCAAGGTTACCTCTAACTCTTGATAATACTTTTCTACACTCTTTCCACCTTGCACTAGTATTTGCAATTTATTGTGCAAATCCTTATAGTAATGACTAAGTACAAAACACTTTCTCATGACTCTTTTTATCTCTTCCCAAGTGCTAATGGGATTATCCTCACATCTTTTCCTAGAATAATCAACAAACTCAATAGCAGCAAGCTTAACCTTCTTTTCCTAAGTATAATTATCACAATCAAATACAAAGTCTCCTTTGTTTTCCTAAGATAAGTAAGCTTCGAGATCACTTTTGACATTAAAAGTAAGAATTTTTAGTTTTTTGCCACTTAGATTGCCATCTTACTTGTTTGAATTTTAGGAACTTTTTTTTATATGAATTGCCCTTCTCATCATCATGGATGAATATTCTATAACTTGGTTGTCTAAGATTGGTGCATGTATTGTTGGAATTGGAGGCATTTTGAATGCTCCCAAGTTGCTCTTTCACCTCTTTAAACTCTTATTACATAATGGGCCATAGTATCTTGCATTGCCTTCACAAACAACTTCCACTCCATATCATCTTTAGGTTATACCATGGTTAGTAAATAACAAAAGGAAATTCCTCACAAACACTATCTTATGTGCTCACGCTCAAGAGATAACACTAACACTTGTGTTTAACTCAATTTTGGCTTTTATCCTCTTTTAAGCTCACGACTCTTACCTTTTACCGCTCAAGTTTCTTTTCTCTAAGTTCTTTTGAGGACTAAGTTACTTTTTGCTAAGAGAAACTTAATCTAATCACAAACAAGTTAAAAAACTAAACTTAGAGTTACTTAGAAAATAAAGGATAATGATTAACTTAATTTAAATCGCAAGAAATAGAATTGTAAAGATCGAATTGAAAATTAAAGATCAAAGACATTAGGAATCGCCAAAAGATAGTTTTTAACAAGATTTGATGAGAAATTGAACCTTAGGATGAATACCAACTCAATTACAAAATCGACTCCTCAATTGTGGAAAATATTTCCTTAAGCAATTCTTAGTTCCTTCTTTGTTTTTCTTTTCTTTTCTTTTCTTTTGATTTCTTTTTTTTTAAACTTTTGGAAGCTAAAACAAGCATTAAAATTGATTAAACACAAGGTACAACTCAAAAAAACACAAACAAAATCTTATAAGCTGAATGGAGGAGGAAAAGGGCAATTCGACAAAGTATGGTTTATCTTTAATAGGAATAGCTGGGTTAGGCCTTAGACACTTAAATAAACATAAAAGAATAATTAGAATAAGAAGAAAATTGAATTGAAATCATAGAAACAAGGAAAACTCGAATATAGAAAGAAAATAATCTAACTAGCACAATGCAATATTTTTGTGATTTTCTTGATGCAATTGGAAAAAAAATTGAGATTAAACTATAAAAAATGAATAATTATGATAAAATAAACTAATTTGATGATAGAAACACAAAGAAAATAAAATTGAACACTAATGACCAAGATAGGTTGAATAGGGTTCAAGAGGAGAAGAAAATAAGCAAAATATAATGCAATAGATGAAAGAACAACAAACACACAAAATTAGATATATATTACCTTGATCTTGATGCCAAAGCTCTTATACCAAATGATAAAATCCAAGTTATGGAGTACGCAATTCCTATATCAAGTTTAAAGAATTTCTAAGACAATCAAGAATAAGATAATTATTCAATCTTCAAATCTAAACTAGACCTCTAGAAAAGTTGTTTCTAGCAACCTAAGTTATAAAGACTCAAAGTTTGTTAATTTAAATCCCTCAATTAACTAAGCAATTCAAAGACTAGAATCAACTAGTTTGTAAAATTACTAAGCCTTCACTCAATAATCATACCAAGTCCTATCAAGAACTCAAGAAGAGAAATCAATCTCATAATGCTATAAATAAAAATAATGTCTACGTATTTTATTAATTCTAAATGGAGAGGTTTAAATACTTTTACAAGTCTTTAAAGAAAACCCTAAAATAACCCTAAAGACTACTTTAGGTTGGCCAAATAAGCTTTGGTCAATTACACAAGCAATCCTAACCTAAATTACATAAACTAGTTAACCAAAAATAAATAACTAAAGAAAGCATTCATTGGCTAATAAGATTTGACCATACTTGCTATTAGGAGTCAAACACCATTATTTAAGGCTCCTAACAAGAATAAAATAGCTAACCAGAATCCTAACTAAAATAGAAAAAAAGTTCAACTAATGAAAGTTTTCTTAAAGATCTTTATAGAATCCCATAAATCTTGGAGAATCTTGAAAATCTTGAATGTTAAGTGCTAAATCTTGATTAGTCCATAGTTTAGTCTTGATTAGTCCATAGTTTAGTCATGTTTTGTCTTATGTCTTTCCTAAACTCAAAATTTCAACTTGGGCTTCTTTTGTTAGACTTTTCAACAGGGGCTTATTATAAGTATTTTGAATTGAAATTACATTCATTTGGTCCTTGTTTGAGGTTGGATAAGGCCCATTAATGGAACCCCTAAATACCTCAAGTTTACTAGCTTGGGTCGAATGCTCCATCATACTTTCCTCTTCATTTGGGCCCAACCCATGTGTTATTTCCCTCTGAATAAAAGCTCCAGTAGCTTCCTCGAACTTCGTAAGTCTTCCTCTTGTCATTAGGCTTTAGATTTGAAATGAATCCCTAGGCTTACTTCCTTTGCTTGCATCAAAAAATGAGTAAGGAATTGCATAAGTTACTCTACAATGATGTGAAAATGAAGTGTTTGTGTTTTTTGCTTTTATAATCGATATGTAAACCTCATATGACATCATAACATCAATGAAGGAGAAGAAAGTGAAAGTTTGCATGAGTAACCATTTAAGCAAAAATGAGTAAGGAATTACACGAGTTGCCTTACAAAGATGTGAAAATGAATGGTCTCAATTTTTTTGCATTAGAATTGTAATTTAAACATCATATAACATTGTCACATCAATAAAATCAAAAGAAAAAAAAATTGATCGTACAACCCATAATATGTGAAAATGAAGTATATGTTTTTTGCATGAGTAACACACAAATATGTGAAAATGAAGTGTGTGTGTTTTTTATATTACAAATGCTATTTAAACCTTGGATAATATCATCACATCAATAAAAGTAAAAGAAAGCAAAAGTTGGTCATACAACCCACAATAAGTGAAAATGAAGTATATAATTTTTGCATGAGTAACGCGCAAAGATGTAAAAATGAAATGTGTGTTTTTTGCACTACAAATGTTATTTAAACATTGGATAATATCATCACATCACTAAAAGTAAAAGAAAGCTGAAGTTTGCATGAGTAACCATTTAAGCACAAATGAGCAAGGAATTGCACGAGTCACCCCACAAAGATGTTAAAACAAAGTGTATAAGGCTTTTGCCTTAGAATTGCAATTTAAACCTTAGACAACATCATCACATCAATAAAAGCAAAAAAAAAAAAAAAGTAAAAGTTTGCATGAGTAACTATTTTAGCAAAAATGAGCAAGGACTTGCACGAGGTACTCCATAAAGATGTGAAAATGAAGAAAGTTTGCACAAGTAACCATTTAAGCAAAAGTGAGTCAGGAATTACTTGAGTTACCCCACAAAGGTATGAAAATGAAGTGTATATGTATTTTGCATTAGAATTGCTATTCAAACCTTGAATAACATCATCACATTAATCAAAGCAAAAGAAAGTGTAAGTTTGCATGATTAACCATTTAAGCTAAAGTGAGTAGGGAATTGCACGAGTTACCCAACAAAGATGTGAAAATGAAGTTTTTATATGTGTATTTTGCATTAAAATTGTTATATAAACCTCAAATAACATCATCACATTAATCAAAGCAAAAAAAACAAAAAAACAAAAGTTTGCATAAGTAACCATTTAAGCCAAAGTGCGCAAGGAATTGCATGAGTTACCCCCATATAGATATCAAAGTAAACTGTATGTGTTGTTTGCATTAGACATATTATTTAAACATAAGATGACATCACCAAATTAATAAAAGCAAAATAATGTGAAGGTTTGCATGAGTAACCATTTAAGCTAATGTGAGCAAGGAATTATTCGAGTTACCCCATAGAAATGTGAAAACAAAGTACATGTGTTTTTTGCATTAGTAATCCTATTTAAACATCAGATAACATCATCACACTAATAAGAGCAAAAGAAAATGAGATGTGAAACAAAGTGTGTAAAATTTTCAACCCAAATCATATGCATTTTAATTATGTTATATTTGAATAAATACACCACATGGCATACGCATGACAATAACATTTGCATTACTGCATTTGAATATGAATATGATATTTGTATACTAGCATGGAAAATTGTCATTTGTTGTGTGCATGTCATAGTATTTTAAATAATGGTGTTTTGAAACTTATTAAAAGTTTAAGAAGCATATGGGGATTAGTAGATGGACGTAGGTGATGACGGAATGAAGAAGAAAAAGAGGAAAATTAACCTTTCAACTAATAGGAAAAAGCCACCATGATTTTGTCTTATTAAGGTAGGTACACGAAAGGAATTTTTATTCCTTTAGAAGCATATTAGAGAGACAAAGACAAGAGGAGGTGTAACATAACGAAGAGAGCTAAGAAAGAAAGAAAGAAAGAAAGAAAGGAGAAGAAGAAGAAGAAGAAGAATGAGAGGAAGAAAAATTGAGTTAACTATGAAGTATCTTAAGGTTTACTAGCATTGGTGAAAGGAATTTGATTTCATATTTCTTCTCCCATGACATTCTCCTTCATGTCATGTTAATCATAAGCAAATAACGGGAGTATTGAAGTAATTTTAGTTAGGATTCAAGAGGAGTAATTATTAATAGTGAATATGAGCTAAATTCCTTTAATTATGTTGTCTGGATAGACTGTTGTACCCATGATTTCATAACCTAAGAAGATGAATTATAGAAGTTCAAAGCATGAAATTTGTAGGTTTATACCTTATTTAAATGCCTATAAAATAGTGTTTCTAAATAAGTTATGTGTGAAGATATATGGCCTCTTGATTGTGACTAGTTGTTGTTAAAACCTGCTCAGTTCCTAGTTTTTTTTTTCCAATAATTTCATGGGGTAGAATGGGAATTAGGCGAAGTGAAAAATATGAAAGTTATAGCATTTATATCTTATCTAAATTCTTGAAAAGTAGTTTTGCTTGATATTTTATGTGCTAAGAAATATGGCTCCTTGATCAGGGCTGATCCGAAACCTGCTCATGCTTACAATGTTTGAGATTAATCATTTCATTTGAGGACCTTAGAAGCTAAATTGGAGCATATGTGAAACATGAAAAATTTTCATTTATATGTTAACTAATTGGATATAAATTAGTTTTTAATTGGAATTATAAGTTTTGAGATATGGCCATGTTTATAGGAATGTTTAGCATATAATTATACTAAAAATAGAGCAAATTTATAAAATTAACCATAGATTATGTAGTGCATATTTTGGACAAAATTTTGGGTATGTTGTACCCATATATGTCTAGTTTAATTGAAAAAAATAATCAAGCCATTTGGATTTATGAGGCAAATATAGTTATAGAAAAAACCTACTAAGGTCATGATATTTTACTAGAGCATATGTGCATAATAAGATGAAAATCTTACCTTATCATCATGAATTGATTTGGTGTATTGAAATAGGTCCTCGATAGTATTGGGAGTTGCTAGCAATCAAAGAGGTAAAGGATAGAGTTAGCCTAGTAGATTAGTATCAGTGTCATTAGGTAGAGGTGGCTATGGTAGTTTTGAAGGCTTAAAGGGTAAGAGGGGACCAATGGGCATAATGGGTAGAGGTGTAGCCCCAATTTGTACTAATTATGGAATAAGTCACTTTGGAGAGCATTGGGAAACTAAAAGGCTTATTTGTTATCGATAATCAGGCCATATGAGTCAAGATTGTCCAATGGCAGGTTTGACTATAAGGGAATCTCAGGTAGTTAGGCATAACAGTGTTAGGGAGAATGTTCATGATGCAAGCAAAGGCAGAGGGCGAGATAGAGGTAAAGGAGGACATGATGGAACAACTTTAGTTTTTAGTAGTGGACAAACAGCCCATACTTAACCATGGGCTAAAGTTTATATTATCTTTCAATAGGCTCCAACAACTCCTATTTGATATTTATATGCTTATGTTTTGATACCCAAGATCCACACATTTTTTTATGTCTTTAGAATTTGCATCACAGATGGACATTTTAGGTAATGTGATTAATGCCTATTAGAGGTAATATGATTGTAAACAAAGTTTGTAGAACTTATCTAATTCTAGTGTGTACTGTTGTATTGCCTAGATTTGAAATTGATGAACTTTGAGGAATTTGATGTTATTTTGGGAATGGACTGGTTAACAAAACATCATGCAATTTTAGACTGTAATACTAAAGAATTAATGATTAGATCTCTAGGACAACTAAGAGTTATATTTGTTTAGGAGCATAAAACTATTCCACCTTGTTTAATCTCAGCTATTTAAGCTTTTCAACTAATCAAAGAAGGTTGTGTAACGCATTTCTAGCTAGTGTGGTGAACACCAGCTTTTCAACTAAGAGTTTCCAGAAGTGTTTCTTGACGACTTTATGGGTTTCATTCGACCTAGTTTAGGTTTGGTAGTTGAGGGTTGTTGAGCCAAACATTCCAAAACCTGCTTTTTATACAAGTTATGGTCAGTATGAGTACCTTGTTAAGCTTTTAGGTTTGCTAATGCATCAACAACATTTATAACATTAATGAATCGAACCTTGCAGCAATATCTTGATCAATTAATGATTACGTTTATTAATGATATTCTCATATACTCACAAAATCATGAGGAGCACAAGTAACATCTGAGAATCATATTACATATGTTAAAGGAATAATAGTTACATGCCAAATTTAACAAATGAGAGTTTTGGATAGAATAAGTGGTATTTTTAGGGTATACTGTGTCCATACAAGGTGTTCAACCTGATCTAGCTAAGGTGAAAGCCATTTTTAAGTGGGATCCATATCAAAGGTGCATAGTTTTCGTGGGTTAGCTAGTTATTATAGATGATTTGTCAAAGGATTCTCCATTATTAATGGGCCATTGACAAAAATTATTGAGGAAGAATGTAACATTTGATTGAAGAAAGGTATTTTAATGATAATGGATGGTATGAGAGAATTTTAATGATGTTGTGTCACTTTAATATTTCATGTCTTATGAATGAGTTAATGCACTTACTTTAGGAATGATTAGTAAATGGGACATCACAAAATGCATGTGTTTTTTGCATTACAAATGTTATTTAAATCTTGGATAAAATCATCACATGAATAAAAGGAAAAGGAAAGTGGAAGTTTACATGAGTAATGTATAAAGATGTGAAAATGAAGCGTATGTATTTTTTTTGCATTAGAAATGGTATTTAAACCTTGGATAACATCATCACATCAATAAAAGCAAAAGAAAACCAAAGATTTTACGAATAACTATTTAAGCACAAGTGAGAAAAGAATTACATTAGTTAACCCACAAATATGTGAAAAAGAAGTGTATTTGTTTTTTTTTTTTTTTGTTTTTTGTTTTAGAATTGCTCTTTAAACCTCATATGACGTCATCACATCGATAAAAACAAAAGAAAACAGAAGTTTACATGAGGAACCATTTAGGCAAAAGTGAGTAAGGAATTAAACAAGTTAGCACATAAAGATGAGAAAACAAAATGCGTGTTTTTTGCTTTACAATTGTTATTTAAACCTTAAATGACATTATCACATCAATAAAAGCTAAAGAAAGTGAAAGTTTGCATGATTAACTATTTAAGCTAAAGTGAGCAAGCAATTGAAAGAGTTACCAAACAAAGATGTGGAAACAAAGTGTATGTGTGTTTTGTCTTAGAATTGCTATCTAAACCTCAGATAACATCATTACATCAATCAAAGCAAAAGAAAACAAAAGCTTGCACAAGTAACTATTTATGGCAAAGTAAGCAAGGAATTGTACAAGTTACCCTACAAAGATATGAAAGGAAAGTATGTGTTGTTTGCATTAGAGATGCTATTTAAATGTAGGATGACATCACCAAATTAATAAAACCAAAATAATGCGAAGGTTTGCATGAGTAACCATTTAAGCAAATATGAGAAAGGAATTACTCCAGTTACCCCCACAAAGATGTAAAAACTAAGTATATGTGTTTTTTACATTAGTAATGCTATTTTAACATTGGATAACATTATCACATGAAAAAAAGCAAAAGAAAGTGAAAGTTTCTCGTGTAAGCCATAATGATATGAAATGAAGTGTATGTATTTTTTTCATTACAAATGTTTCAAAACTTGGATAATATCATCACACCAATAAAGGAAAAGGAAAGTGGAAGTTTACATGAGTAAGGTACAAAGATGTGAAAATAAAGCGTGTGTTTTTTACTTTAAGGATGGCCTTTAAACCTCAAATAATATCATCACATCATTAAAAAGCAAAAGAAAGCCAAAGTTTGTACAAATAACCATTTAAGAACAAGTGAGAAATGAATTGCACGAGTTAACCCATAAAGATGTGAAAACAAAATGTATTTGTTTTTTGCATTAGAATTGTTATTTAAACTTCAGATAACATCATCACATCAATAAGAACAAAAGAAAGTAGAAGTTTCCATGAGTAACCATTTTGGCAAAAAGTAAGGAATTAAATGAGTTAACCCATAAGATGAGGAAACGAAGTGCGTGTTTTTTGCTTAAGAATTGATATTTAAACCTTATATGACATCATCACATCAATAAAAGCAAAAGAAAGTGAAAATTTGTAAGAGTAACCATTGGAGCAAAAGTAAGCAAAGAAATTAAACGAGTTACCCTATAAATATGAGAAAATGAAGTGCGTGTTTTTTGTTTTAGAATTGCTATTTAAACCTCAGATGACATCATAACATCAATAAAAGGAAAAGAAAGTGGAAGTTCACACGAGTAACCATTTAACCAAAAATGAGTACATAATTGCATGAGTTACCCTATAAAAAAGTGAAAATGAAGTGTTTTTTGTTTTTTGCTTTTGAATTCTTATTTAAACCTCAGATGACATCATCACATTAATAAAAATAAAAGAAAGCAGAAGTTTGCACAAGTAACCATTTAGGCAAAAGTGAGTAAGGAATTAAACAAGTTACCCTATAAAGATGTGAAAATGAAGTACATGTGTTTTTTGCTTTAGAATTGCCATTTAAACCTCAAATGACATTATCACATCAATAAAAACAAAAGAAAGTGGAAGTTTGCATGAGTAACCATTTAAGTAAAAGTGTGTAAGGAATTGCACGAGTTACCCTACAAAGATGTGAAAAATGTTTTATATGTGTATTTTGATTTAGAATTGCTATTTAAGCCTTAGATAACTTCAACCCATCAATAAAAGTAAAAAGAATGCAAAGTTTGCATGAGTAACCATTTATGCAAAAGTGAGCAAGGAATTGCATGAGTTAACCCATAAAGATGTGAAAATAAAATGTATGCATTTTTTACTGCAGAATTGGTATATAAAACTCAGATGACATGATCATATCAATAAAAGGAAAAGAAAGTGGAAGTTTGCATGAGTAACTATTTAAGAAAAAGTGAGTAAGGAATTACATGAGTTACCCCATAAAGGTGTGAAAACGAAGTGTATGTGTTTTTTGTATTAGAATTGTTATTTAAACCTCAGGTAGTGTCATCACATCAATAAAAGTAAAAGAAAAGGAATGTTTGCTCTTGTAACCCACAAAGATGTGAAAAATGAAATGTATGTGTTTTTTGTATTATAAATGCAATTTAAACATTGGATAATATCATCACATCAATAATGGAAAAAGAAAGTGGAAGTTTACATTAGTAATGCACAAAGATGTAAAAATGAAGTGTGTGCATGTGTTTTTTTGTATTAGAAATGTTATTTAAACCTTAGATAACATCATCACATCAAAAAAAGTATAAAAAAAAAAAAAAGTCAAAGTTGGCATGACTAACCATTGAAACATAAGTGAGCAAGGAATTGCTTGAGCTACCTACAAAGATGTGAAAATGAAGTGTATGTCTTTTTTTGCTTTTGAATTGCTTTTTAAACCTTAGATAATATCATCACATCAATAAAAGCAAAATAAAGCAAAAGATTACATGAGTAACCATTTAAGCAAAAGTAAGCAAGGAATTGCATAAGTTGCCTCACAAAGATGTGAAACTATAGTGTATTTGTTTTTTGCTTTAGAATTGTTATTTAAAGCTCAGATGGCATCATCACATCATTAAAAATAAATAAAAAAAAAAAGCAAAAGTGAACAAGGAATTGCATAAGTTACTTCACAAAGAAGTAAAAATAAAGTGCATTTATTTTTGCTTTAGAATTGCTATTTAAAATCATATGACATCATCACATCAATGAAAACAAAAGAAGGCATAAGTATGCACTACTAACCATTTTAGCAAGCATGCGAAAGTAATTACATAAGTTACCCCACAAATATGTGAGAACAAAGAGTATTTGTTTTTTACATTATAATTGTTATTTAAACCTCAAAAAACATCATAACATTAATAAAAAAAAAAAAAAAAGCAAAAGTCTACACGAGTAACCATTTAAGCAAAAGTTGTATGAGTTACCCTGCAAAGAATAGAAAATGATGTGCATTTATTTTTTACTTTAGAATTGCTATTTAAGCCTCAGATGACATAATAAACTCTTTAAAAACAAAAGAAAGTGAAGTTTGCATGAGTAACCATTTAAGCAAAAGTGCACCAGTAATTATACGAGTGCCATACAAAGCTATGCAAATGAAGTGTTTTTTTTTGTTTTTTTTGCTTTAGAATTTCTATTTAAACCTGAGAGTAACCATTTTAGCAAAAGTGAGCAAGGAATTGCATGAGTTACCCCGTAAAGATGTTGATACAAACATGGTTGGATTAGACTCCTTACCTGTATGCTAACACAAGTCCCAATTCTATTCAATAATCAAACAACAAGATTTGATTTTCAAATCTAAACTAGACCCCTAGAAAACTTGTTTCTAGCAACCTAAATTATAAAGATTTAAAGTTTTGTCAATCTCAATCTTAGATTAACTAAGTAATTTAAGACTTAGATTAAATGGGTTTTGTGAAATTATTAAGCTCACTCAACAATCTCCCCAAGTCCTTTCAAGAACTTAAGAAGAGAAACCTCTCCCAGAAAAGCTTATAGCCAAAAGAATAATTCATTTAACTTTTTGTATTGCTTGGCAGAATATGAGACATATATATAACCTTACATACTTAAAACACAAACTAATGAAATAAAGAAGCAAAACCCTAAATTCCTAAGTGTAAATTCGGCCATGAGTGTTTTGGCCACCTAAAAACATGCTAAATGAGGTTTTCCAATGAATTAAGCAATAAAAAAGGCCTTGTGATTTGTCCACATGGTATTCTACCTTTACAAGGTAATATTTAAAGAAAATATTTCTTTGTTGCTTACAAACATAAAACACCAACAAAGAAATCCTAATCCAAAAAGGAGAAGAAGAATTCTACCAATAAGAAGTAATCCTAGAAGAATAGGAAGACAATGCCAACTAAACAAATCTTGGTCATATCATTGATTTTGGGCTTTGTCTCCTTAACAACACATTTTGGACTCTTTAGTCTTGCCTTGGCTAAATGCTTTGGGCCTTTGTTGCCTCCTCATTTTGGGCTCCATTGGATCAAGGTAATTACTCCATTTAAAGTCCAAGTTCTAAGCATCTTCTAATTTGCCCCATGCACCAACTTTGGCCTTTAAGTTTCGTGCTCTAATCATTATCTTTAATGGGCCAACGAGACTTGCTTGCATCATTTGCTCCTTCTTTGGAATGATTTGTCCTCGAATCTTGACCTATAAGAAAGAAAAAACTAAACATAAATATAATACTAACAAAGAATCCTAAGTGAATCTTACCATGTAAAGAGTAAGTCTTTCCACTCAGATCAAAGACTAATCTTATAAATCCTAAAACAAGAATATAACACACCAATGAAAGATTAAAAGAATACAAAACATATTGAAAAAGACAAAAAGAAGCCCTAAAGATGTCCTCCATCTAGTATGAAGAAAAACTAAGTTATTAAACTTTTTTTTTAACGAAAACACTAAATAGAGAAATTTAGGTTTTAGAATAAAACTAGAACTGAAAAAACATGAGTTAAAATTCAAAAAGCAACTAGAAACCAAAGAACTATTGAAATCAAAAGAAACTTTCTTTCTAACCAATTCTTAAAGTAAGAAGAATCATAAATCATTGATTTAGAAAACATTAAAATAATAAGAAGAAGAAGAAGAAAGGAAGCATTTTTTACTTAAAGAAGAAAATTTTTTTTAGCAATAATTAAAAGAACTAGCCTTGCTAAAATCACATTTAAGATGAAAAGGAAAACAAATATTAGAAGTTAAACATTTTAAAGAAGAAGAAATGCAAAAAAAAAATTATTTAAAGAAGAAAATAAACATTCATCACTAAAAGAAAATCCAATAACACAAAAACTATGATTAAAAGAAGAATTATGCCTGAAACAAATAAAATAAGAACAATTATCTAAACCAAGACTAGAAAACTCCCTTTTGCATAAGTTTGCAACCTCACTCTTCATTACAACACCATTGTCACAAGATTTAAGAGTTAGGTCGTCTTGTTTGCTAGGCTCTTCTAAAAAAAAAAAATTCTTCATAACCTTGTAAAAGAGACATAAAAGCACTATATAGAAGATTATAAATTTCATTAGTAGTGTAATACATCCTTTTAAGCAAAAACATGGTTGTGGCCTTAGAAGAATCAGTTTCAGTCTCACAACTCTCTTTTTATATAAGGGCTTTCTTTTGCACACCATCTCCTTTTGCATACACTTCTCTTTTTTTATTTGCATACATTCTAAGCTCTCATTTTTTCACTCTTTGCTTATACCTTTCATAACTATCTTTTTGCCATGTAATTAATTCTTTTCTTTTATGTGCACACATTCTCTCTCTCTTTTTGTTTCGTTTTCTTTTAGCTCACCAACAAGTACATAATCATGTATGAGATTTACAATTTGAACTTTAGAACAAACTTTTAATTGTGATGTCTTATCATTATGTAAACTAATACTATCACTATTCTCTAATACAATCATAGCTTCTTTATTTGTACGATCATGTTCAAAATCTTAGCTTATAATAATTCTATCATCATGTAAAGAAGATTGAATGTCCATTGTTCCTTTAGAGGCAATAATTTCATTATCAATTATAGCCTTATAAGCTTGTGTAGCTCTTGGAAACAATTCTTCATAGGAATTTGAGGCATACCTTTTTTGTAATCTTCTCTTTATCCCTCTCCATGTAGAGATAGGATTTTGCCCATAATACTCTCTAGCATATGATAATTGTTCCCACCATTAAAAGGCATTATCTTCAAAGCTAACAACAATAGTCGTTACCTTATTTTCCTCAAAAAAGTTATGGTATTCAAACACGATCTCTCCATGAAAGTTTTCTTACTTGTTTTTCCCATGCTAAGTACACTTCTGGACCACCTTTTCCATAAAATTTTTTCATTTTTGGCTAATAGTTGTTATTGCAAGCTCAACTCAACTTATGGTTCAAATTTAAAAGATCATCTACAAATTGTTTCATTAGATATAAATGCCTTTCATGGAGCACGTAAATTCATCCCTTTATATCTCTTTCAAAACTGTCGTTGTATAAGAAGAAACTAGAAAACAAATAGAATACTCACAACACTTCCTCACGTGTTTGCATTCAGAAAGATGGCATTCCCCTTGTGTTTCACACAATAAGGCTCTTTTCCATCTTATGATCTCACACAGTCTTATCTTTTACCTCTAAAGATTCTTTTCTTTAAGTTATTTAAGGAATAAGGTTACTTTATGTCAAGATAAGCTTAAACTAAATACAAACAAGTAAAAACTAATTCTTAAAGCACTTAGGAATTGAAAATAACACAATTGGTTATCAAAACTAATTTTTAAAGACCTAATCACAATTTAAAGATCAAAAAGAATTTAGAAGATGGAAGATGGTGTTTTGAATTCAAAATTGATGGAGAATCAAGCGTAGGCTGAATGTAAATTAAAGAATTGAAATCATCTTCTTTTGGTGCAAAACAAGTTCTTATGTAATTTTTAGCTTCCTTCCTTTCTTTTTTGTTTCTTTCTTCTTCTTTTTTTTACTTTTTTAACCTTTTCTTTTTGTGTTTTCTTTACTTTTTTATTTTCATTTTTTTTACATTGGAAGATTAAAACAAAATTAAAATTGAAAGAATTACAATGAACAACTTAAAAACCATGCAAAATCAAGTAGAAGCTAAATGGAGAAAGATTAGGTGCAAATTCATAATTTCACCATTTCCTTGAATTTGAATGATGTTGTTCAACCCTAGACATTTAACAAACATCAAAAAAAGTGATTAGACATAAAAAGAAATGAATTGTAATGAGAAACAACGATGAAATTGGAAGAAATAAGCTAAAAATCAAATTTCCTAAATTGAAGGAAATTTTGGAAAACTTTCAAATTTCAAGGAATTTCTTGAGGGACAAGGTTCTAATTTGAAATTAAACAGCCAAGAAGTGTTAACACATAAATAAAAATGCATTTTAATTGAAAGAAACAAAGAAATCCAACTAGAACAAGGAAACAAACTTATTTTGCAAAGTTCTTTAATTCAAGGAAATTTTGCAAAAGTATGTGATTTTTTTTGGAATTTTTTTTATGAAATTTGATATGGGATGATGAATAAAGTTAATTTAATGATTGAAAGTGAAAACAAAAATAGATTGGAACTCAATTGGAGAAGTAGAACTAAATTGTGTCAGAATTGCTCAAATTGCAATTTTTCTCATTTTAAGGAAAATTTGAAAAGCAATATATTCTAATTAGATTCTAATAATGCGAAAAAGTTTTTGGATGATAAAACACACTAATATAGTTATGTAAATCAAAGGAAAATAGAATGGAACATAATGAACAAGACGAAACAAAATTGACAATGATAAAGTGTTAATTCGTAATTTAGGGATTTTTGTAATTTTCTTTTTGTAACCAAACCAAAATTGAATTCTATCACAAAATAATGATTAAATATGATAAGAAAAAATAATTTGATGGAAGAAAATAAAGAAAATAAAATGGAATAATAAGGAACAAGAACTAACCAAATTTGAGTCTAATGGAAGATATAGGACCCAAATTGATGCAAGAACATAAAGAACAATAAAAATAAAGAATTTAAATGATAACTTACTTGATTTTGAAGCCTTGGCTCTGATACCAAATAATGCAAAGGATTAGATTCCTTACACATATGCTTGGCTCAAGTCCTAAATCTATTCAATAATCAAGCAACAAGATTTGATCTTCAAATCCCAACCACACTCCTAGAAAATTTATTTCTAGCAACCTAAATTATAAATATTTAAAGTTTTGTTAATCTCAATCCTAAGTTAACTAAGTAATTCAAGACCTAGATTAAATGAGTTTTGTCAAATTATTAAGCTCACTCAACAATCTCACTAAGTCCTTTCAAGAACTCAAGAAGAGAAATCTCTCTCACAAAAGCTTATAGCCAAAAGAATAATTCATTTAACTTTTTTTATTTCCTAGCAAAATATGAGGCATATATATAGTCTTATATACTTGAAACATTAACTAATGAAATAAAGAAGTAAAACCATAAATTCCTAAGTGTAAATTTAGCCATAAGAGTTTTGGCCACCTAAAAACATGCTAAATAAGGTTTTCTAATGAATTAAGCAACAAAAGAAGGCATTATGATAAGTCCACATGGTATACTGCTTTCACAAGGTAATATCTAAAGAAAATCCTTTTTAGTTGCTTACAAACATAAAAAAACTAATAAAGAAATCCTAATTCAAAAAGGAGAAATGAATTCTGCCAAAAAGAAGTAATCCTAAAGAGAATCAGAAGGCAATGCCAACTAAGCAAATCTTTGTTGTATCTTTGATTTTGGGCTTTTGTTATGGGCTTTATCTCTTTAAGAATACATTCTATACTTTTTAATTTTGCCTTGTTATGGTCATATCTTCAACTTTGGGCTTTGTTATGGGCCTTTGTTGCCTCCTCATATTGGGCTCCATTAGGTCAAGCTAATTACTCCATTTAGGGTTTGAGTTCCAAGCATCTTCTAATTTTCTCCATGCACCAACTTTGGGCTTTAAGTTTCATGCTCCAAACATTATCTTCAATGGGCTAACTAGGCTTGTTTGCATTAGATATGAAAATGAAGTGTATGTATTTTTTTTGTTTTAGAATTGCTATTTAAACCTTAGATAATATCATCACATCAATAAAAGGAAAGAAAATGGAAGTTTGCACGAGTAACCATTTAAGCAACAGTGAGCAAGGAATTTCATGAGTTACTCAACAAAGATGTGAAAAGGAAGTGTATTTGTTTTTTGCTTTGGAATTGCTATTTAAACATCAGATGACATAACCGCATCAATAAAAACAAATGAAAGTGAAAATTTGCATGACTAGCCATTTAAGCAAAAGTGAGTAAGGAATTGCACAAGTTACCTCACCAAGATGTGAAAACAAAGTGTATTTGTTTATTGCTTTAGAATTGCTATTTTAACCTCAATGATATCATCACATCAACAAAAACAAAAGAAAATAAAAGTTTACACTAGTAACCATTTAAGCAAAAATGCGTAAGAAATTACATAAGTTACTCCATAAATATGTGAGACAAAGTGTATTAGCTTTTTGCATTAGAATTGTTATTTAAACCTCAAATAACATCATCACATCAATAAAAGCAAAAGAAAGTGGAAGTTTGAACGAGTAACCATTTAAGCAAAAGTTATTAAGTAATTGCATGAGTTATCCTACAAAGATGTAAAAATGAAGTATATATATATATATTTACATTTTTTGCTTTAAAATTACTATTTGCACCTTAGATGACATCATCAGATAAAAAAACAAAAGAAAATAGAAGTTTGAATGACTAACCATTTAAGTGAGCAAAGAGTTGTACGAGTTACCACACAAAGTTGAGAAAATGAAGTATATTTATTTTTTACTTTAGAATTGCTACATAAACCTCATATGGCATAATCATGTCAATAAAAACAAAAGAAAGTGAAAGTTTGCACGTGTAATCATTAAAGAAAAAATCCATAATTACATGAGTTGCCCCACAAAGATGTGAAAATGATTTTTTGCATTAGAATTGCCATTTAAACCTCAGATAACATCCTCCCGTTAATAAAAAAAGAAAAAAAATTAGAAGTTTACATGACTAACCATTTAAGCAAAAATGAGTAAGGAATTGCACGAGTTACCCCATAAAGGTATGAAAACGAATGTTTTGCAATAAAATTGCTATTTAAACCGCAAATAATATCATCACATCAATAAAAGCAAAAGAAAACAAAAGTTTGCATGAGTAATCAATAAAGCTAAAGTGAGTAAGAAATTGCATGAGTTACCCCACAAAGATGTGAAAACAAAAGTATATGTGTTTTTTTTGCTTTAGAAATGATATTTAAGATTCAAATAACATCATCGCATTAAAAAAAAGCAAAAGAAAAATAAAGCTTGCATAAGTAACCATTTAAACCAAATTGAGTAAGGAATTCCACGAATTACCCCACAAAGGTGTGAAAACAAAGTGTATATATGTTTTGCATTAGAATTGTTATTTAAGCATCAGATAACATCACCACAGTAATAAAGTTAAAGAAAGTAAAAGTTTGCACGAGTAACTATTTAAGCAAAAGTTAGTAAGCAATTGCATGAGTTACTCCAAAAGGATGTGAAAACAAAGTGTACGTGTTTTTTACTTCGAAACTGTTATTTAAGCGCTATATAACGTCATCGCATTAATAAATGAAGAAGAAAATGAAATCTTGCACGAGTAACCATTTAGGCAAATGTAAGCAAGGAATTACACGAGTTATGTGAAAATGAAGTGCCTCTATTTATTGTTTTAGAATTGCTCTTTAAACCTTAGATGAAATCATCACATCAATAAAAGCAAAAGAAAGTGGAAGTTTGTATGAGTAACTATTTAAGCAAAAATGACTAAGGAATTACACAAGCTGCCCCACAAAGACTTGAAAATGAAGTTTATGTATTTTTTGCATTTGAATTGCTATTTAAACCTTGGATAACATCATCACATCAACAAAAGTAAAAGAAAGTGAAAGTCTGCATGAGTAACCATTGAAGCAAAAGTGAGTAAGGAATCACACAAATCACCCCTCAATGATGTGAAAACGAAGTGTATGTGGTTTGACTTTAGAATTGCTATTTAAACCTCAGATAACATCATCATGTCAATAAAAAAATATTTTGCATGAGTAACCATTTAAGCAAAAGAAAGTAAGCAATTACACGAGTGACCCCCAAAAGGTGTGAAAATAAAGAGTATTAGTTTTTTGTTTTTTTGCCTTTAGAATTGTTATTTAAACTTGAGATAATATTATCAAATCAATAAAAGCAAAAGAAAGTGAAAGTTTGCATGAGTAACCATTTAAGAAAAATGAGCAAGCAATTGCACGAGTTACCCCATAAAGATGTGGAAATGAAGTGTATATGTTTTTTGTTGTTGAATTGCTATTTAAATCTTTGATAATACCATCACATCAATAAAATAAAAGAAAGCAAAAGTTTGTAGGAGTAACTATTTAAGCAAAAGTGAGCAAGGAATTGCTCGAGTTATCCCACAAAGATGTGAAAATGAAGTGTATGTGTTTTTTGCTTTAGAATTACTATTTAAACCTTTGATAATATCATCACATCTATAAAAGGAAAGAAAGTGAATGTTTGCTCGAGTAATGATTTAAACTAAAGTGAGCAAAGAATTACTCAAGTTACCCCACAAAGATGTGAAAAGAAAGTGTATTTGTTTTTTGCTTTAGAATTGTTATTTAAAACATAGGTGATATCACCACATTAACAAAAACAAAAGAAACCGAATGTTTACATGATTAACCATTTAGCCATAAGTGAGCAAGGAATTGTACTAGTTACCCCACAAAGATGTGAAAATGAGGTGTATTTGTTTTTTACTTCAAAATTGCTATTTAAACCTCAGATGACAACACCATATCATTAAAAACAAAAGAAAGCAAAAGTTTGCATGAGTAACCATTTAAGCAAAAGTGAGCAAGGAATTGAACGAGTTACCTCATAAATATGTGAAAAAAAAGTGATTTTTTTCCTTAGAATTGCTCTCATATGACATTATCACATCAATAAAAACAAAAGGGAGTAGATGTTTGCACTAGTAACCATTTAAGTAAATGTGTGCAAGGAATTATATGAGTTACCCCGTAATTATGTGAGGACAATGTGTATTTATTTTTTGCAATAAAATTGCTATTTAAACCTCAAATAACATTATCACATCAATAAAAGCAAAAGAAAGTGAAAGTTTGCATGAGTAACCATTTAAGCAAAAGTGAGTAAGTAATTTCATGAGTTACCCCGCAAAGGTGTGAAAATGAAGTGTATTTATCTTTTGATTTAAAATTGCTATTTAAACCTTAGATGACAACATCACATCAATAGAAAGAAAAGAAAACATAAGTTTGCATGAGTGACCATTTAAGCAAAAGTGAGCAAGGACTTACACGAGTTACCAAACAAAGATGAGAAAATTAAGTGTTTATATTTTTTGCTTTATAATTGCTACTTAAACCTCAAATGGCTTAATCATGTGAATAAAAACAAAGAAAAATGAAAGTTTGCAGGAGTAATCATTTAACCAAAAGTGCATAAGTAATTACACGAGTTACCCTATAAAGATATGAAAATGTAATGTATTTGTTTTTTGCATTAGAATTGTTATGTAAACCTTGAATAACATCATCACCTCAATAAAAAGCAAAAGAAAGTGGAAGTTTATATGTGTAACTGTTTAAGCAAAAGTGAGTAATCAATTGCACGAGTTACCACATAAAGATATGAAAATCAATGTTTTGCAATAGAATCATTTAAACCTTCGATAACATCATCACATCAATACAAGTAAAAGAAAGCAAAAGTTTGCATGAGTAACCACTTAAGCAAAAGTAAGGAATTGTACAAGTTACCCTACAAAGATGCGAAAACAAAGGGTATATGTTTTTTTTAATTTGGAATTGCTATTTAAGTCTTAAATAACATCATCACATCGACAAAAGCAAAAGAAAGAGTAAGCTTGCTCGAGTAACCATTTAAGCAAAAGTGAGTAAGGAATTATACAAGTTACCCCACAATGGTGTGGAAATTAAGTGTATATGTGTTTTCCATTGGAATTGCCATTTAGACCTCAAATAACACATCATCACATTAATAAAAGTGAAAGAAAGCAAAACTTTGTACGAGTAACCATTTAGGCAAAAGTGCGTAAGGAATTGCACGAATTGCCCCACAAAAAAGTGAAAATGATGTTTTTGCTTTAAGATTGTTATTTAAGCCCTAGATAACATATTCACATTAATAAAAAGAAAAGAAAGTGAAAGTTTGCATGATTAACCATTTAAGCAAATTTGAGCAAGGAATTACATAAGTTACCCCACAAAGATGTGAAAATGAAATGTATGAGTTTTTTTGTTTTAGAATTCCTCTTTAAACCTCATATGACATCATCACATAAATAAAAGCAAAAGAAAGTGAAAGTTTGCATGAGTTACCATTTAAGCAAAAGTGAGTATAGAATTACACGAGCTACCTCATAAAGATGTGAAAGTGAAGTGTATTTATTTTTTGCATTTTCATTGGTGTTTAAACCTTGGATAACATCATCATATCAATAGAAGCAAAAAAAAGTGAAAGCTGGCACAAGTAACCATTCAAGCGAAAGTGAATAAGGAATTACACTAGTTACCCCACGAAGACAGGAAAAGAAAGTGTATGTGGTCTTCACGTTTACCTCGAATAACATCATCACATCAATAAAAGCAAAAGAAAGTGGAAGTTTGCATGAGTAACTACTTATGCAAAAGTGAGTAAGTAATTGCTCGAGTTACCCCGCAAAGTATTTTAAAACTAAGTGTATTTATTTTTTGCTTTAGAATTCTTATTTAAATTTTAGATAATATAATCACATCACTAAAAGCAAAAGAAAATGAAAGTTTGCAAGATTAAGCATTTAAGCAAAAGTGAGCAAGGAATTGCCTGAGTTAACCTACAAAGATGTAAAATTTAAGTGTATATGTTTTTTGCTTTAGATTTTCTATTAAACCTTAGATAAAATCATCACATCAATATAAGAAAAGAAAGTGAAAGTTTGCACGTGTAACCTTTTAAGTAAAAGTAAGCAAGGAATAGCATGAGTTGCCCCACAAATATGTGAAAGGAAGTGTTGTTTTTTGCTTTAAAATTTTTTGCTATTTAAACCTCAGATGATGTCACCACATCAATAAAAACAAAAGAAAGCAGAAGTTTGCACGAGTAACCATTTAAGCAAAAGTAAGTAAGGAATTGCATGGGTTACCCCATAAAGATGTGAAAACAAAATGTATTTGTTTTTTGTTTTTGAATTGTTATTTAAACCTCATATGACATCATCACATCAATAAAAAACAAAAAAAAAAAAAAGTAGAAGCTTGCACTAGTAACCATTCAAGCAAACGTGCGTAAGGAATTTTAATGAGTTACCCAACAAATATGTAAGAATGAAATTTTTTTTTATTTTTTTCCACTGGAATTGTTATTTAATCCTTGAATAACATTACAAAATCAATAAAAAGCAAAAGAAGGTGGAAGTTTGTGCGAGTAACCATTTAAGCAAAATTGAGTAAGTAATTGCACGAGACAGCCCGCAAAGGTGTGAAAATGAAGCGTATTTGTTTTTTTTATTTATAATTGCTATTTAAACCTTATATGATATCATCACATTAATAGAACACAAGAAATTAGAAGTTTACATGAGTAACCATTTAAGCAAAAGTGAGAAAGAAGTTGCATGAGTTACCCTATAAAGATGACACAATGTAGTTTTTTTTTTTTTTCCATTAGAATTGCTATATAAACCTCAGACGGCATAATCACATCAATAAAAACAATAGAAAGCAAAAATTTACATGAGTAATCCTTTAAGCAAAAGTACATAAATAATTACACAAGTTACCCCAAAAAGATTTAAAAATGAAGTGTTTTTGTTTTTTGCATTAGAATTGCTATTTAAATATCGAATATCATCATCGTGTCAATAAAAAGCAAAAGCAATTGGAGGTTTATATTAGTAACCATTTAAGCAAAAGTGAGTCAGGAATTACACATGTTACCCTATAAAGGTGTGAAAATGAATGTTATAGAATTGCTATTTAAACCTCAAATAACATCATCACATCAATGAAAGCAAAGTTTATATGAGTAACCATTAAAGCATAAGTGAGTAAGGAATTGCATGAGTTATGCCACAAAGATGTGAAAATGAGGTGTATGTGTTTTTTTTTTTGAATTGTTATTTATGCCTCAAATAAAATCATCGCACCAATGAAAGCAAAAGAAAAAGGAAGCTTGCATGAGTAACCATTTAAGCCAAAGTTATAAGAAATTGCACAAGTGGTAAGGTGTGAAAATGAAGTGCATGTGTTTTGCATTGGAATTGCTATTTAAGCCTCATATAACATCATTACAGCAGTAAAAGGTGAAAGAAAGCAAAATTTTGCATTTAAGCAAAAGTGATTAAGCAATTGCATGAGTTGCCCTAAAAAATGTGAAAATGAAGTGGATGTGTTTTTTGCTTTAGAATAGATATTAAAGCCCTAGATAACGTCATCAAATTAATGGAAGGGAAAGAAAGCGAAAGCTTATGTGAGTAACCATTTAAGCAAATATGAGCAAGGAATTGCATGAGTTACCCCATAAAGATGTGAAAATCAAGTGCATATGATTTTTACTTTAAAATTACTCATTAAACCTCATATGACATCATCACATCAATAAAAGCAAAAGAAATTAAAAGTTTGCGCGAGTAACCATTTAAGCAAAAGTTAGTATGGAATTACATGAGCTACCTCACAAAGACGTGAAAACAAAGTGTAAGTACTTTTACCTTTGAATTGTTATTTAAATTTTTGATAACATCATCACATAAATAAAAATAAAAAGAAAGTGGAAGTTTGCACGCTTACAAGCAAAAGTGAGTATGAAATTACATGAATTGCCCCACAATGACTTGAAAATCAAGTGTATGTGGTTTTTTGCATTATAATTGTTGTTTAAGCCTCAGATAACATCATCATATCAATAAAAACATATGACAGTGAAAGTTTGCACGAGCAACCAATTAAGTAAATGTGAGTAAGCAATTACATGAGTTTTCCCGCAAAGGTATAAAAATGAAGTGTATTTGTTTTTGGTTTAGAATTGCTATTTAAACCTAAGATAATATCATCACATCAATAAAAGTAAACAAAATTGAAAGTTTATATGAGTAACGATTTAAGCAAAAGTGAGTAAGGAATTGCAAGAGTAACCCCTAAAAGATGTGAAAACAAAATGTATGTATTTTTTGATTGAGAATTGCTATTAAAACCTCAGATAATATCATCACATCAACAAAAGAAAACAAAAGCAAAAGTTTGGATGAGTAACCATTTAAGCAAAAAGTGGGCAAGGAATTGCATGAGTTACCCTAGAAAGATGTGAAAATGAAGTGTATTTGTTTTTTGCTTTAGAATTGCTATTTAAACCTCATATGACATCATCACATCAAAAAAAAAAAAACAAAAGAAAGCAGAAGTTCGCACTAGTAATCATTTAAGTCAATGTGTGTAAGGTATTACATGAGTTACCCCACAACTATGTGATAATGAAGTGTATTTCTTTTTTGCATTAGAATTACTATTTAAGCCTTGAATAACATCATCACATCAATAAGAGCAAAAGAACGTGGAAGTTTGCACGAGAACCACTAAAGCAATTGATACAAATAGCCATGACATGTTAGCAAAAGATCCACTTTAACTTCAAGGCCCAATCATAAGGGGAAGGCTAAAGAAGTTTAAGGAGGCAATTAGAGCATTCATGCAATAAGGAGTTACAGTTGGATTAGCCCAAGAAGAGCGAAGGATGCATGAGGCCCAATTAAGAGTAATGAGAGCTTAAACTCTTCAAATGGATCATTTAACTTAATACAATGGAGCTTAACTTGTAGAGAGCACCCAAGGATAACCCAATTCATCCAAGGCATGTAAAAAGAAGCCCAAGTCATGTAAGCAAGGAAATAAGGCCTAAAGTCAAAGATTCTTATAAGATTTCCTTAATTGGCAATATTTCCTAATGCCATTAGGATTTCCCTATTAGGTTGAATCCTTTTCCTTTTCTATTTAGGAAGAGTTGTTCTTTAGTAAGGAAAGTATATTGGTCTAATCTTGTTGCTCAATCATACTGTTTCTTTAGTTTTCCTATTTAGTTTAGAATTGCCATTTCCTTATTACATTAGGAAATATTGAATTTTGTCATGGAATGTAAACAAAATCCTAATTGGTTTTGGATTAAGCATTGTAAGGCTATAAATAGCCCACATATTCTACCAATAGGGATTCATTCAATCAATATTATTATTGTTAGCAATTTTGCTGGTGAGATTAAATTATCTTCTTGAGTTATTAAGTGGACTTAATGAGATTGTTGAAATAAGGCTTAATAATTTGATGAACTTGTTAATTCTGATCTTAAATTAGCTTGGTTGATTTAAGTTTGAGTTAACACAACTTTGAATCTTTTATAACTTAGGTTGCTAGAAACAAGTTTTCTAGAGGTCTAGTTGGGATTTGAAGATCAAAACTCCAATACTTGGTTTGATAGATTTTGGGCAACTATTCTTTAACATGTGATTAAGGATCAATCCAAACTTGTTCGTATCCTTTGGTATCAGAGCTAAGGCTTCAAATCAAGCAAGTTATCTTCAAAATTTGTTATTCTTTGTGTTCTTATTATTTTTGCATCGAATCGGGTCCTAGCTCCTTCATAAGGTTCTAATTCTATTTGTTCTTATTCTATCTTATTCCATTCTATTTTTCTTTATTTTCTCCCATCAAATTAGTTTGTTTTATCATATTTAATCACTCTTTTGTGTTTAATTCTAGTTTTGGACCATTAGAACCAAGAAAATCACAAAAAAATTGCGTATTGCAAATTTAGTAGGTGTCCTATCTCTATTTTGTTTCCTTGTGTTTCTTGCATCCCAATTCATTTTTCTTTGTGTCCTAAACATTCTTTGTGTTTATTTGTGTGTCTATGGCTGAACCAAACTCATCCAAATTGAAAGAAAAGTTCAAATTGTGATTGGCACCCAATTCCTCCAATTCGGCTTTCATTTGTTTCTTCTATCCATTATAAAGTTGTTCTTTGTGTTTCTTTTAATTCCAATTCTGTTTTAGCTTAAAAAAAAGAAGAATAAAACAAATCAAAGAAAAAAAACATAAAAAAATAAAAGAGAAAAAGAAAGAAACAAAGAAAATAGGCTAAAGATCGCATTGAACTTGTTTTCAAACTATGTAGCTAATTTTGAAGTTCTCATTGGTATTCAGCCTAGGCTATAAAATCCCATTAATTTCAAGTTCAATTTCAGTCTTGACACTTCAAAATT